>PVIH01001478.1:165385-224329 GCA_004025045.1 Sigmodon hispidus | reverse complement strand
TTATATATATGAGTGCTTTGCTTGCCTGTGTGTCTGTGTGCCATGTGCATACATAAACAGAGCATGAAGAGCCCAGAAAGGGGTGTGTCATATCTCTTGGAACTGAGGTTACAAGCAGTTTTGAGCTGCCATGTGGTTGTTGGAAGAACAGTGAGTGTCATCACTGAACCCCAAATAGCATTTTTTATTACTGACACAGAGAACTTAGAGTGTTTGCTGCCTCTTCTCTCAGTGTTGTCATTGGCCTTACTAGGTATCAGTGACAATCCTTGAACCATACTTTTGTTTAAAAATAGATAATATATTTGACCTATGTTTTTATTTGTTATAACTAGAGGTTAATTTGCTTCTGTATTACATTTAGAATTTTAAAATGAGTAAGGCACGAGAGTGCACAGCATTAATTCCAGCACTTGGGAAGCAGAGGCAGGAGGATCTCTGTGAGTTAGAGGTCTGATTGGTCTACACAGCCAGGCCTATGTAGAGAGACCCTGTCTCAACGCCCCATCCCCCACCTCGATAAATGTCAGTGTGGTGGTGCACATCCTTTATCCCAGCACCTGAGGCAGGAAGATCTCTGTGAGTTTAAGGCCAGCCTGGTCTACAGAGTGAGTTTCAGGATAGTTAGGGCTACGTAGTGAGACCTTGTTTCCAGGAAAAGAAAGAAGAAAAAAAAAAAAGCAAGAACAACAAAAATAAAAAATAAAATAAGCCAGCAACTAACAAAATTTTAAATTGAACCCAAAAACAGAACTGGCAATGGCTTATGGAGTAGACACTTGTAGTCAAGCCTAACATCCTGAGTTCCAGTCCTAAGACACGTGTTGCACAAATCCTAACTGTGTTTATAATAACAACCGAGAGCCAGATACTGGGGAAAAAGTTAAAAGATCAGGGAGACAGAGGAACAAGTTACAGCCATTTCTTACCTAGCCAACTCCTCGGGCCAAAAGGGGTAACCCTGTCTCCAAAAATCCTCAGACTGAATAGGAGAATCAGAGAACCACAAGGGAAGACCTCGCGTCTCTCCTTCTTTTATTCCTTTCTCTGCCCAGCCATATCACTTCCTATCTCAACCTTCCTAGTTCTAGGATTAAAGGTGTGAAATGGGATAGAGGCTTGAGATCCCAAGTGCTGGGCTTAAAGGTGTGTGCCACCACTGCCTGGGTCTGGTTCTCTCCGGGATTGGATCCAGTCTCATGTAGCACATTGTGGCCTTGAACTCACAAAGATCAGGATGGATCTCTGCCTCTGCCTCCAAGTGCTGCCATTAAAAGCACATTAAGGGGCTGGAGAGATGGCTCAGTGGTTAAGAGCACCCTCTGCTCTTCCAGAGGACCCAGGTTCGATTCCCAGCACCCACATGGCAGCTAACAACTGTCTGTAGTTCCAGTTCCAGGCAACACCAAGGCAAATAAATAAATAAAAGTTTAAAAAAAAAAAAAATAAAAGCACATTAAAAGTGTACCACCACTGCCTGACTCTGGCTGGCTCTGTTCTCTGATCTTCAGGAAATCTTTATTTGATACACAATATATCACCACACACATGGAAAAAGAAAAGAATCAATTCCTGCAGGGTGTCTTTTGACCTCCACACATGAGCCCTGGTGCATACCTGCACACACACAAACACACACACACTGTAATTTTTTTTAATTTAAAAAAATGTAAAGTATCTCTCTTCATTGCAGATGGATGTGGGAAGAGGGCAGACTGAGAGTGTTGAAACATGGTTTCATACATGTTAGACTGGTTGAACTCTTTATAAAACTGAGGCCTATCTTGAACTCCTGATGGTCCTGCCTCCACCTCCCAAGGGCCAGGATTACAGGTGAATGCTACCCTGGACAGCTTCAGCTTTACCTTTTTTAAGGGTGGTGTTGCTTTAAATCTAACCAGCTTTTTTTTTTCTTTTGTTATCAAGTCATCTTTTTTAAAATTTATTTATTATGTATACAGTGTGTTGACAGTATGTATGCCTGCAGGACAGGGTGCCAGATCTGGTCATAGATGGTTGTGAGCCACCATGTGGTTGCTGGGAATAGAACTCATGTCCTCTGGAAGAGCAGCCAGTTTTCTTAACTTCTGAGCCAACTCTCCAGCCCAGTATCAAGTCATCTTAGTAGGTTAGATGTGTGATGATTCAGAAATCAGCCTGGTATCAAGTCATCTTAGTAGGTTAGATGTGTGATGATTCAGAAATCAGCCTGGTATTAAGTCATCTTAGTAGGTTAGATGTGTGATGATTCAGAAATAGACAAAGGTTTGTGCTCATTTGTTCATTAAATAAACATATACTCCATGGCTAGCATGAATAGGTACTGTTCTATGATGACAATGGATCAAGCAGATGAGAATTCCTATCTTTGTGGAGCTTACATTTTAGGAGGAAAGGTGGGCCATGCCACCACCAATGGTAAAAGTGTGCTACTGGGGGCTGGAGAGATGGCTCAGAGGTTAAGAGCACTGACTGTTCTTCCAGAGGACCTGAGTTCAATTCCCAGCAAAACCACATGGTGACTCACAACCATCTATGATGAGGTCTGGTGCCCTCTTCTGTAAAACTGTATGCATAATAAATAAATAAAAAATAAATAAATAAAAAAAATAAAATAAAAAGCAAGTCAAAATATTCATTTAAAAAAAAAGTGTGCTACCAAGTAAAAAGTGATATAAAAATACAATATGGGGGTGCTGGAGAGATGGCTCAGAGGTTAAGAGCACTGACTGTTCTTCTGGAGGTCCTGAGTTCAATGCCCAGCAACCATATGGTGGCTCTATGATGACAGCAACCATCTATGATGACATCTGGTATCTTCTTCTGTATACTGCATACATAATAAATAAATAAAATAAAATAAAATAGAATATGGGCTGTTGGGGTGGGTTTGAAGAGGTCACTGTTATTGTTACTTTGATTAAAAACAGACTCTGACGCTTGCTAAGCACTGAGTTATAACACCAGCAAATTATTACATAATTGCAAACTACTGCAGTATTAAATGTAGTTGACAGTAAAGATTTCCATAAGAAGCTGAGATTAATTAAAGAGTTTTAGAGTGTAAAGGATTGAACCATGCACTTACATCTGGAAAAGGGCCATTCTATGGCAGTGGCTTGGAGATAGGAGTGTTGCATGGCACAAAGAGAGTGGAAACAGGATATGCAGATTATAGAGACCTTTATGGGTCATCCAAAACTTGCAGTGAAATGGGAAGCATTGTGAAAGAACATAGACTCTAAAAATGATTCATGCACATTTAATGTCTGAACCCTCAGGGCCCAGAGAGTGACTCCTAAATACCTTTTACTGTTTGAAGAAATCAGAACTCAAAGGACAAAGACTGACTGAAAAACTGGGGGAAAAAAAAAAGGAATGTACAAAATGTCCTTGGTAAATCTTTCTCTAGGATCTGCCAGGCCTGTGTTAGAAGAACTCAGAAGCCTGCTTGGAGGATCTCCAACTTACAAAAGATAGGTAGGTTTCAACTTGACCAGCTGAGAAGTACCAAGCAGATCATCTTAGCACACCTCTGTAAAAGCATCTCCAGAGAGGAATAGCTAGTGGGGCAAGGCCCATTCTGAATATGGCAAACTGGGAGTCAGGACTGAGTAGAGCTGGGAAACTAGAAGCCATAAATTCAGGCATATGTCTCTCAGCTTTCTGGCTGCCACAAGATTACGAATTTTGTTCCTTACACCCTTCTGCCACAATGGAGTGAATTCATGAGACGAAATGCATTTTTCCTCTTTAAATCATTTTTCTTGGATAGATGGTCACAGAGACAACAGCAAAAAAGCCAACAGAAAAACTGATGCCAGAGAAGTAAGGTTGTTGTAGGGTCCATTGTGGGGGGGCAGTTCAAGACACGAATTCACTGTATAGTTGACCTTGGCTGTCCTGGAATTCACTCAGTAGATCAGGCTGGCCTCTGCCTCTGGTGTGATGGGATCAAAGGTGTGTGCCACCACAGCCCCATTGTAGGTTTTGTTCTTTTGTTTGATTATTTTTGTTTTTGTTTCTCTATGTAACAGTCCTGGCTGTGCTGAAACTCAGTTTGTAGACTAGACTAGCCTTGAGCTCACGGAGAGACTCTCTGTTTCTGCCTCCCGAGTGCGGGGATTAAAGGTGTGTGCCACTACTACCTCTTGTAGTATTTATTCTTGATAGATGTGATTTAGAAGTGTTTGGAGGGGCTGGAGAGATGGCTCAGCAGTTAAGAGCACCGTCTGCTCTTCCAGAGGACCCGGGTTCGATTCCCAGCACCCACATGGCAGCTAACAACTGTCTGTAGTTCCAGTTCCAGGCAAACACCAAGACAAATAAATAAATAAAGTTTTAGAAGTGTTTGGAATAATTGATGGGAGCGATTTGGAAAAGTTTAGGTATGCAGGCCGGTAGAGAAACTCTAGAATTTTGCAGGCAGATGGAACTTAATGGGGAGTCTACTGAGGGTCCTGAAAATTAGACTGGGGATAAGAATTCAGACAGAAAAGACTGCTCATGGGGTTTCCAATGAAACAGAGGGCTCTACTGGGACAAGGTTGGCTGTGTGTGTGTGTGTATGTGTGTGTGTGTGTGTATGTGTGTGTGTGTGTTTAAACCTTTATTTATTTATTTGCCTTGGTGTTTGCCTGGAACTGAGAACTGAAACTACAGACAGTTGTTAGCTGCCATGTGGGTGCTGGGAATTGAACCCTGGTCCTCTGGAAGAGCAGTCAGTGCTTTTAACCGCTGAGCCATCTCTCCAGCCCCATGTTCTTAACCTAAGATTTTGTGGTTGGTTGTGTGTGACAGATTAAGTTAGTGAAGAAAATGTGAAAGCTTCCAGCATTCTGGCTTTCATATGACTATTATTGGCTGCCTTTAGCTTCTAATTTCCCTAGGGCCACTTAGGGAAGCATTTCTCCATTTTTAGCCATCTAGTCACTCAAAGGCCACTGCCCAGGGGTGGCTGGCTCTAGCTTGACCTTGGCATTACAGGTGTTGCAAGCATACATAAGAATTATAGGGTAAAGAAATGAAAATGTACCACAGAATGCAAAGAAAGAATTATAAGAAAGTATGTCTCTGTAAAAATAAATAAATAAGGGGCTGGAGAGATGGCTCAGAGGTTAAGAGCACCAACTGTTCATCCAGAGGTCCTGAGTTCAATTCCCAGCAACCACATGGTGGCTTACAACCATCTATAACCAAATCTGGTGCCCTCTTCTGTACACTATATACATAATAAATAAATAAATATTTTAATAAATAAATAGATAAAAAAGTTGGGGGGGTACAAGAGAAGGGTTGGAGGAAAGAAGAGAAGTTTAAAATCATGTGAATCTATTTTAATTTCAAAAGTAAAAAAAGTAGTCTTAAGGAATAAAAGAAAAAAGAGTTCTAGGGCTAACTAGACATGGTGGGTGGCACACATGTGATACCATCACCAGGGATGTGGGGGCAGAAGGACCAAGAAGTTAAAGCCAGCTACATACAACTTTAAGGCTAACATTGGCTACACGAACCTTGATCCTCCTCAAAATGAATGAACGAATAAAACAAAGTTATAGGGTCATTGAGGCTTCCACCTATGCTTCATAGAAAGACTCATGAGGAGCTGGACGATGCATTTTGTAGTAAGATTCCTGTAGGCTTCCCTTGGAAGGATGATGCATTAAGCTAAAACTGCAGTAGAGACCATGTGAAGTTAGAGATGCCAAGAACATGAAATGCCTGCCTAGGAAGCTTGCAGGCACCAAGCAGTGTGAGTCCAAGAGTAGCCTGAAGGCAGTAAGGCCATCGGGGTTGTACTTCCTAAATCCTTTGGAATGGAATGTCATACCATGTGCTCTAGATGCTATACATGGAGCTAGAGGGTTTGACGATTGTCATTCTGGGTTCCAGTTCGGATTTCCATGCCTCTGCTCCTCTCTTTTGGGACAAGAATATTTACTCTGTGTCATTGTATTTTAGGGGCATGTAACTTATTTTTTAGTTTTGTAAGAGTTCACAGGAAGTATATGCCTTGAGTTTCAGAGGAAATGTTGGGTTTGAATTTGTATGTGTGTGTATGTGTGTGAGATTTTTTTTTTTCCAAGACAGGGTTTCTTCATGTAACAGCCTGGCTGTCCTGGAACTCACTTTGTAGACCAGGCTGGTCTTAAAACATAAGAGATCCACCTGTCTCTGCCTCCCAGTCCTAGAATTAGAGATATGGGCCACCACGCCTGACTGGATTTGAACTTTCGAACAATGTTGAAACTTGTGGTTTTGAGACTCTTGAAGAGAGACCAAATCACACCCAACAATACATTCCAAATGTGGTTTTTCCTCCCAGCCTTCCCCCAGATCCACTCCTCCGTTTCTCTTCAGAAAAGAGCAGACCTCCCAGGGATATCAACCAATGAGAACGTACCAAGTTACAGTAGGAGCAGAAACAAGCCCTCATATCAAAGCCGGACAAGACAACTCAGGAGGAGGAAAGAGTCATAAGAACAGGCGAACAAGTCAGAGATACCCCAACTCTCACTCTTAGAAAGTCTCACAAGAAAGCCAGAACTCAAATGGACTCAGCACAGACCCTGTGCTCTGTGATTGCTGCTTTGGTCTCTCAGAGGCCGTATGAGCTCTGCTTGGTTAATTCTATGGGCGCTATTCTCCTGGTGTCCTCCACCCCTCCGGCTCCTTCCTCCCGATTTCTGCAGGATTCCCCAAGCTCTACCTAATGTTTGGCCTTGGGTCTCTGCATCTGCTCCCATCAACTGCCAGAGGAAGCCTCTCTGATGACTGCTGGACTAGGCGCTAGTCTGTTCTTCTGTCTCAAAATTTTTCTTTTCCTTCTCCTTCTCTCTCTCTCTCTCTCTTTTTTTTGACAGGGTTTCTCTGTGTAACAGTCCTGGCTTTCCTGGAACTCACTCTGTAGACCAGACTAGCTGGCTTCAAACTCAGAGATCTACCTGCCTCTCTTGAAATTAAAGGCACATGTCACCACGCCTGGCTGAAAATCTTATTTTCAATATAAAAAAGAAAAGTGGCTAGAAATCAGCACAGAACACCTCTGGGTGTGTCTATGAAGGTCTTTCAGAGAGTAAGAGGGAAGAGCCACTCTGCATGGAGCATCCATCTAAGACTGGTAATAAGAAAACTAAATATGATGCTCTAATTTAGCTTAAAAGACTATGCGGGTAAACCAGCTTATTCATACCAAAACTGTACATGAAAGGTCTTTGCAACACTAAATATGTCAATGGAGGGCTGGAGAGATGGCTCAGCGGTTGAGAGCACTAACTGTTCTTCCGGAGGACCTGAGTTCAAGTCCCAGCATCCTCATGGCAGCTAACAACTGTCTGTAATTCCAAGATCTGACACCTTTACACAGTTACACATGCAGGCAAAACACTAATTCACATAAAATAAAAATAAATATTTTTTTTAAAATGCCAATGGGTAACCAGATAGAAGTAAGTTTCTTTTTATTGATTTATTTCAGTAAATAATTATAATAAATATAATATACTGGCATAATCATATTATCACTTTTCTCCTCCTCTTTCATGCATATGGATAGGTTGCTTTGCTTGCATGTGCACCCCATGTGTGCCTGGTACCGACAGAGTCTAGAAGAGAGTGTCAGATCACCTGGGACTAAAATAGCAGACAGTTGTGAGCCTCCATGTTGTCAGTGAAACTGAATTCTGGTTCTCTGGAAGAGCAACCAGTGCTTTTAATCAACGGTCATCTCTTTAGCCCCAACAACACCACTTGCTTTTTGTTTGAGACAAGAGCTTCAATTAGAAGCCACCTGTCTGTGCTTCCCAAATGCTGGGATTGAAGGTATGTGCTACCATTGCTCAGGTTAATATCACCATTTTTCAAGGCCTAATAAATTAATACATGCAGGCCCTGGTCCTGTTGACATCAAACGTGAGAAGTAACCAGATAGTATGTGTTCCTGACAACAACATAACATTGCCTATGAAGAACTCTTGCCTGAAAAGAGCAACGGTTGAATATGAATTTAATAGAGCACCTGGATATAACTGCTAATTTAGAGAACACACAGAACTATAATAAAAAGTACAAGCAATGGGAAAGTAAATGTTTTAACATATGTATCATGTGTTTAAAAAGTCAACAACACGAGGCTGGAAAGATGGCTCAGAGGTTAAGAGAACTGACTGTTCTTCCAGAGGTCCTGAGGCGGTGGTGGTGGTGGTGGCGGTGGTAGCGACAACATCACATACCTTTTGTCCCAGCACTCAGGAGGTAGAGACAGACAGATCTCTGTAAGATCATCTGGTCTATAAAGTGAGCTCCAGGACAGTCAAAGCTACACAGAGAAACCTTGTCTTGAAAAACCAAAACCAAAACAAGAGATGAATGGGTAACTTATAAACTTAAAGACTAGGTAGATATAGCAGCATTCACAATGTTTGTATTTGGATTCTGATTCAATATTGTAAGAAATTAGGACATTTATGAGATATCTGAACATTGGCTTGTATTTTATGTAATTAGGAGATTATTGGAGCTTCTGTGTGTGTGTGTGTGTGTGTGTGTGTGTGTGTGTGTGACAGACAGACAGACAGATAAAGTGACTGACTGACTCTCACTATGAAGTCCTGGCTCCTGGAACTTACTCTGTAGAACCGTATGGCCTTGACCTTACAGAGATCCACCTGCTTCTGCCTCCTGAGTCCTTGGATTAAAGATGTATGCCATTATTGGGGCTTTCGTTTGCTATGATAATGGTGTTGTTTCTAATTTGTTATTATTAGACATACATACTGAATTCTTTATGAATGAAATTGTTTGGTGGGGGCTGGAGAGATTGTTGGTTTTGCACATGAGAAGACACACACACACACACACACACACACACTCACACTCACACTACCAAGGCCACACAAGAGTTTATTTAAAAGAGTTCCCAGGCAGGTACAGGAGCAGAGAAGCAGAAGAGGAGGAGAGACAGACCACAGCATGGCGCCTCTTTTTAAGAGAAGGGGCGTGCGTTGGTTTACACAGCCATGCCCAGGGGTGTGTCTTCATATGAGGTGCTTCCTGCCGGAGTCATGTTAACTCATCACGTGGAGTGTCAGGAATACTTACAGGGATGGCTCAGAGGTTAAGAGCACTGACTGTTCTTCCAGAGGACCTGAGTTCAATTCCCAGCATCCACATGGTGGCTCACAACCATCTATGATGATATCTGGTACTCTCTTCTGTACACTTTATAGATAATAAATAAAACTTTAAAAACAAAACAACAACAAAAGCCTAAAAAGATTCTTTATTTCTTCACCATTTTATTCTACTGCATTCAGCATACTAGGGCAATGTAGTGGGTATTCATTCACCTTTGGCATTGGGGTACCAGTCCCTAGGGCATGGCTTTTGGCTAGTTTAAGATCTGGGAAACACAGACAAAAGCCCGTCTCTCTCGAGCTCTTGGTTGGTGAAGAAGACAGGGTCAGGTGGCATGAAGCAGCATTATCAGTCCACAGCCTTCCAGGGACTCTGCCACTGAAGTTGCCTAATTCTGTGTAAGTGAGTTGCTTCCCCATTGAATCCTTTAATAAATAATCCTTTTCTCAGTCACCCATGGATCTCTCCATTTAGGATGACAGTACAATATCCTGCTGTCACCTGCATTTGTTCTCACATGAGTTCTTTGGTGATTCATTTCATGACATACAGCTCAAGCAGAGGCACTAGATTCTTATCCATGCTCTGTTACTTACTTCTCTTGTGGCAGAATATCTGACAAAAGCAATGTAAGAAAGGGAAGGTTTAGTTTGACATACAGCTCCAGAGAACAGTCTCTCATGATGGGGAAGTCATAATGGCCGAGAGCTTGAGGAAGCTTGTTAGCTCATGTCTGCAGTCAGGAGGACAACTGTGAAGAATGCTAGTGACCAGTTAAATTTATGACCCTTTATGTCATCTGGGTTCCCAACCCCTGGAATGATAGATACTACATGATGTGGGATGTCTCTCTGTAATATATTTTGTTACCATTTGTTAATAAAGAGGCTGTTTTGACCTATGGCAAGGCAGCATAGAGGAAGGTGGGCAATCCAAGCAGAGATTAAAGGAGGGTGGAGTCAGGGAGACAATACAAGGTTCCACCCAGAAAGCAAGATGTAACGGGACACAGGTAAAGCCACAGAGCCACACAGCAATACATAGATTAATAAAAATAGGCTAAGTTGTAAAAGCTAGTTGATAATAAGTCTGAGCCATAGGCCAAACAGCTTGTAATTAATATAAGTCTTTGTGTGATTATTTGGGACTAAGTGGCTGCAGGATGTGGGTCTGGACCTTGGGGCTAGGCCAGGCCAGAAACTTTTGGCTACAACTATACACATTTAGTGTAGGTGTTCCCTTTTTAATTAACCTAATGGAGATAATCCCCAACAGGCATGCCCAGAGACTTGTCTCTTTTGTGATTCTGTAACCCAAGTTGACAGTATAGACCATCACAATTGTATTAAATGAAATAATACATATAAAATATCTAATACAGTGTTCTGTGAATTAGCTATAATTGTTAACAAATTGAGTGCTTCTAATATTCTACTATTCCTTTTCTTATTGGTTCTGCTCTATTTTCTCATGATCTCTTCCCAATCCAAAATGTTCTATACCTATCCATCTTCTTGGGTTTTTTTGTTTTGTTTTGTTTTTAAATATTTATTTTTACGTGAATTGGTGTTTTGCCTGCATGTGTAACTGTGTAAGGGTGTCAGATCTTGGAATTACAAACAGCTGTTAGCTGCCATGTGGATGCTGGGAATCAAACTCAGGTCCTCCGGAAGAACAGTTAGTGCTCTTAACCGCTGAGCCATCACTCCAGCCCCAAGAGCCATCTCTCCAGCCCCCCATATTCTTGTTATGAGAATTTCACATATGATTTTGAAAATTGAAAGAACAATGTATACCTGAAGCTCTAAAAATCTCTCTTCTCCTTTTTAAATCATTACATTTCTTAATGTAACTGAGTAAAGCTCTCTATATATTCTTTTCGCTACATAATTTTAAAAATTTTTATTAATTGGCTATCTCCACTATTTTAGCATTTTGAAAAATTTAGAGAACATTACATACTTTAAAATGATTTATTTTATGTGTTTTGTCTGCAAGTATGCATGTGTACATGTACATGCTTGGTGCCTGTGGAGGTCAGAAGAGTTTATCAGATGCCTTGAACTTGGAGTTACAGGTGGTTGTGAACCATCATGTCGATGCCAGGATCCAAACCATGTCCTCTTCAAGAGCAAAAAGTACTCTTAACTGCTGAACTGTTTCTCTGGCTCCAAGACTTTTTTTTTTTAAAGGACAAGTTACTAAACTTAATGGACACTTTGAAAACATACTATTTTATGTTCTAACAAGTCAGTCACTCTTCATCGCAGTGACAAAATACCAGAAGCAATAAATAGAGGAAAACCTTTATCTTGGCCCACAGTTTCTGAGATTCCCATCCATGGTTAGCTTGCTCTGGAGCATCTGGGATGCTGTAAAGTAGAACACCACTGCAGCAGGCATTCCTAGTCTCATACCAGCCAAGACGAAAATGAGAAGGAAGGTGCCAGGGATGAGATAAACTAATCCAGGGCACTCCTATCCCACTGAGGCCACACCTCCTTATTTACACTACTTCCTAATAGTGCCATCAAATTATGAATCCATTGTGGATTAATATACCAGTGAATATCACAATCCAGTTAGTTTTGAAAAGCCCATCACCTGGCAATCATATCTCCAACCACTAAGCCTTTGGAGCTATTTTATATCCAAGCAATAACTCAAAATATTTTCTTGTTTGTTCACTTCCAGACAAGGTTTCTCTGTGTAACAGTCCTGGCTGCCCTGGAACTTACTCTATAGACAACGCTGGCCTGGAACTCACTGAGATCTGACTGCCTTTGCCTTCCAAGTGCTGAGATGAAAGGCATGTGCCACCACTGCCCAGCTTCAAAATATCCTTTAATACATTGTCATTTCTACCTTATGATATTTTGCATGAAATTAATAAAAAAACTCAACTGAAAACGTTTTAAACCATACATGAGTTTTTTAGCTCTTTGGAAGGTCAGTGATGATATATACAAATTGATTTGGTGTCTGGGTTACGTATTAAAAACTCTACCACTTTCCACCTAAACATTTTGCCCTTAGAATAATTTTGTTCATGGTCACAAAGTAACAGTTCTTTTTTTTAAAAAAAAAAAAACTTTATTTATTTGCCTTGGTGTTTGCCTGGAACTGGAACTACAGACAGTTGTTAGCTGCCATGTGGGTGCTGGGAATCGAACCCGGGACCTCTGGAAGAGCAGAGGGTGCTCTTAACCACTGAGCCATCTCTCCAGCCCCCAGTTCTAAACTTCAAGTTCAGACAAAGAAATGATTCCCTTTACCTCAACCTGAGAAATCCCTTACAATGTTCTTGGTACATCATGGTAGCAGTAGTGTGTATTCAGCAGAGAAGATTTTCACCTTATGGTAGACAAAGAGAGGTAAGGAGTGGAAGGAGGAGAGAGAGGGAGAGAGGAAGAGGAAGAAAGAGAAGGAGAAAGAGAGAGAGAGAAAATACTCCCAAGAGCTTGTTCTAATGAACTATTTTTCCAGGTAGGTTCTGCCTTCTGAAGTTTCCAGAATATTCCTAAGTATCACCACCATCCAGGAACTGAGTCCCTAAAACATAAGTCCATGGTAAACATTTCATATTCAAACTCTAACATAAATATTCCATTAAGAACATACAGAAGAAAATAAATATAATCAATAACCAGTTGGAGATGACCATTATAAAATATTTTATGTATTTTTAAAATGTAGCTATAAATTAAAATAAAACTTGAATTTGTATTATGATTTTAAGTGTTTAAACTTTTATGTACTTGCGTACGTGCATGTGTGTGTGCATGCACACGTGTGTGGGTGCATGAGTGTGTGTGTGTGTGTGTGTGTGTGTGTGTGTGTGTGTGTAGGGGGGTACCACAGCATGTAAAGAAGTCAGTTACCTTCTTCCTCAGGGTTTAAAGAAGGAGACTCAGGTCATCAAGCTTGTTCTACTGAGCCATCTAACAAGCCATGTTCTTTAAACCATTTTTCTTTTTTTTTTTAAAGATTTATTTATTTATTATGTATACAGTATACAGAAGAGGACACCAGATGTCATCATAGATGGTTGTGAGCTACCGTGGTTGCTGGGAATTGAACTCAGGACCTCAGGGGAAGAACAGTCAGTGCTCTTAACCTCTGAGCCATCTCTCCAGCCCTTAAACCATTTTTCAATGTCATTAAGGGGAGAAGACTTTGCTACTCATTTTTTTCACTAGATACATTAAGAACATTTTAAAAGGCTTGTTTATTTTATGTGCTCTTTTCTTCACTCCAAGTTTACACTCAAGATCAACCATCATGTGTAGGGAGCTGCGTACAGCCACACCTTAAGATGGCGTTGGCCTTGAGCGCTCTCCCTGGTAAACAACTCCATATTTGGCTAAGGCCAAGGATCTGGCTTGCTTCCGCATATCTGAGCCTATCGGTGATGCCCACGTGGCTATCTTGGATTGGAAGCCCTGAGGGTATTTAGCTAAGAGCGGGCTTCCCCCCAGTGTCGTTCGTGTCCGTGAGAGAATGGTTGTTTGTCTGAGTGAGTGAGTGAGTGAGTGAGTGAGAGAGAGAATGAGCTAGTGAGTGAAAGATAAGAAGATATCTGAAAGGCCCGAATAAAGTGCAGAGAGAAGGATCCGGTGTTGCGTGTTCCTTGCAGGACAAGGTGGCGCGCGACAATCATGAGTTCTTCTTTTGGATATGCAAACAGGTTTCCTTTAAAAATAATTAAAAATGCTCCAAAATAAAGATAACAACAAGCTCATAATGGCACCTAACACCATATAACTATTTTGTGTACAATAAAATTCGAAAGTCCTTCCCTCTGAGAGTTCAACAGGTCTGTTACTGTACAAAACTACAAGCTCAGTTGGGCAGTAGTGATGCATGTCTTTAATCCCAGCACTCAGGAGGCAGAGACATGTGGATCTCTAAATTCAAGGCCAACCTGGTTTTACATAGTGAGTTCCAAGACAGCCATGGTAACACAGAGAAACCCTGCCTCAAAAAAACAAACAAAAAAAAATACAAGTTCAAACTCTTCCTAGAGACTTTCCAGTAGAGCAAAATTGTGTACCATGGTTCCAGATCCAACATCCAACGCTTGGACACCCCCATCCCTATGGACTTTCTCTCTGCAGCCACAAGTCTCTTTCTGGGACTCAGTCTCCTGGCTACCCGCAACTTTCATTGGCATGTACCTGCTATCTCTAGCTTACTGAATGAATTCTTTGTTGCCTTGTTGACTTCACTTTCATAGCTTCACACCCTGTCAGAGGGTGCCCACAGGGACTCTAATCCTGCTACACCTTGTCTAGCTGTCCTGTACTTACTTTGAAATCTGTGTAGAAGCCTCCATAACTCACAATTTTTACATTTTTTTTGTGTTTGCAAAACCAGCATCATGTGAATAGCACCAAAGACTGCTGCCAGCTTGAGCATTAGCCAAGCCCTGCCACCACTCCCTGGAGCACAATACCACCATATCGGTGTCTAGATGGTGGTTGTCACGTTTTGCTTTCTGTAGCTGTGATAAAGACTATGGTCAAAAGTAATCAGGAGAGGAAAGGGTTTATTTGGGTTACCTGTCTTGATCAAAGCCCATCATTGGAGAAAGCCAAGGCAGGCTTGCTTACTGGCTAGCTCTCCATGGCTAGCTTTCTCAGCCTGCTTTCTTTGCTTGTGAGCCTAACCTGTAACAGTGGAGCCATTGGTCCCACCCTTAAGCCTGTTTTCTTATACAACCCAGGACCACCTGCACAGTGGTGGCACTGTCCACAGTGACTTAATTACCCCAACAGACCTGACTAAGGGTCAATCTGATGGAGGCATTTTCTCAGTACAGGCTCTCTCTTCCCAGGTGATTCTGTGTTGTTGATTTAAAAAAAAAAAACAAACAAAAAACCAGCTTTTAATCCCAGCACTTGGGAGGCAAAGACAGGAGAATCTCTGTGAGTTCCTTGCCAGCCTGGTTTAAAAAATTAACAAATAAGAAACCTAGCTATCACAACAGTATATGGAGAAACAACTTCCTAAATGATCCTATGAGAATAGGATGCCCCAGAGCACTTCTAAAAGCTAAGTCTTTCAGATGAGTTTACACCTTTACATCTTGATGTTTATGATGATGGGTTTTGCTGAGTTCTGAAATGTTCTTTAAAAATCTCTCTCAGTGGAAACTGTCTTGCTTCTATTAGTGGAACCAATAGCATTAACCACCATACTCTTCTAAAAAGAGGCTCACTATGTCACCCTAGCTGGTCTGAGGTCTCTGTGTACATCAGGCTGGTCTCAAACTCATAGATACCAACCTGACTGTCTCTGGGATTAAAGGAATGCACCACCACACCCAGTTTGTTTTCAACTTTAAATACTTTCCATTCTCAGGGAATCTACAAGTTTTTCTAACCTTTCTACTCTGGCTTCATTTCACAATTGTCCTTTTAAGCACTGTTAAAAGCATCCAGCTATGTTCATGCCAAAGAACAAATGTGGGCTACCTTGAAATTTCTTTGACTATTAAGCTTGTCACTTTTAAGCTCAGCCTCCCACAAAGTCTCAGTGCTTGAAGGAAGTGTCACCAAGTTATTGGCCACCGTGATTTCCAGTAGAGTGTTTGTTCCCATCTATGAGGGCGCTCCTTACTGTCTGCCTTCCCATCAGCACTCTGGTCTTCTGAGCTCACACCAAGATCACCCATCAAGTACTGCTTACAGTATTCCAAGATTTTCCCAGCCAGCCACTTCAAAATTTTTCAAATTCCTTCCACAAACGTGTTCTCAGTCACTTCATGGTCAGCTTAAAAGGCAGAAAGATTTCTTTGGTTTATTGTTCCAGAGATTTGTTGGAAGGTTGTGCATTTAAGGCAGTGTAGGACATAGATAACTGCTCATAGCTCAGAGGCCAGGAAGTAGGAGAAAGGAGAAGGACCCAATGTATCCTCCAAATGTATGACCTCAATGACCTATTTCCTCCAATTGTGTCTCATTCCCTAAAGTTTCCACCATCTCTCAACAGCATCATTATATGGGAAGTGGAGCCTTTTATACATGGAGTTTAGGGGACATTAAAGATGCAAAGCATACTAAATGGAATGGTGTCCTGTCTCTAATGAAAAGTAAATTCTTCTCCCAGTGCCTTTTAGCACATCCATCCTCTCATTCAATGATAGGTCAGAATTTACTCTACTTACCAGGGGCTGAATTATACCTCCCTCCAAAACAGTGTTCAGATCTTGACCTCCAGTGTCAGGATGTGTCTTCATTTGGAAATACAAATGTTGCAAGTACAATTAGTCAAGATGAGGTCATACTAGAGTAATGCAAGCTCCTAATCCAATATTACTATTATGGTTATAGGCAAAGGACTATTCAAAAGCAAAAAAAAAACCATGTGACGTTGAAAGTCTGGAGTTCTGTAGCAGCAAGCTAAGGAATGCCAAAGATTGCCCAAATACCTTGAGGAACAAAGGAGAGAGACAGAAGGTTTCAAAGGAAGCAGCAATCTATGGAGCTGGACTAGCAGGAGATCGGAAGCTACCAGACATGAGTGCTAGCAACCAAACTGGAGTCCTCCGAAAAAGTAGCAAGCACTCTTAACCACTGACCCCCCCCTTCCCCTCCCTCTCTCTCCCTATTTTGAAAAGACTTATTTATTTAAGCTAATGTGTACTAGTGTTTTGTTTGCCGGTTTGTATGTGCAGCTGTTGTGTGACAAAATTTTTCCTTGGGAGACACAACAATGAAGAGAGTAAACTTAGCTCAAGAAATGCCATTTTGTATTCTAGTAGCCATAGAGATAAAATAGAGTTCAGTTCCACACTCCTGGCAGGGGCTTGCCCAGTTCTAGGAGGGAATGAGCTGTACACCTGGATGATCCAGGTGGGGCCCAGGACTAAAAGGAGTCTTCCATTTTAGAGAACTGTGAAGAACAAAAGCAGACAGAGCCCTGAGAAAGAGTCCCTCACCCAGTTCCCAGAGACCATAGCTAGAAACTGCTTTTCACAGAGGGGCAGCATGACCTCAGTTTCGACTGCAGAATCCATACCACCCTGACCCTGCTAACTGACCACCAAATGCTCTAGTCAAACTACACCACCATTATTCCTGGGCCCAGATTCAAGGAGAAATTCCCCAGATTAGCTGTCAGCACACAACCTTGTACTAGAGTAACCCCAAATTGTGGTTTTTCTCTTTAAAAGTGGCTGTTAAGCTCCCCTCGGGAGCCCCTCCTAATCTTGCTATAGTAAGGGCTGGACTGGGTTCACTGCCATGGCTTGTATTTACATCAATAAACCTTGCTATTGCATTCTGCTATGTCTTCTGGTGGTCTCTTGGGGGTCTCGACTTTGGGCTTTATTGGGGTTACTTACAGGAGCAGCAATGACTCACAGACAGCTGTATCACCAAGTCTCATTAGAGCTGGGAACTTTTCAAAGAGGCTTAAGCCTTTTCTGAACAGCTGGGCTGTTCACTTCTTCTTCTAGGTAGCTTATCTGGTCTCAGAACCTTCTTTTCAGCCCAGCTTGTGAGCAAGTCTTCTGGGCAATTTAGCTATATTCTTTCAGGAGAGACTCTCAGCTTGTTTATTCTGGCAAGGAGAGGCCTAGTGAAGCTGATCAATTTCAGGGACTTCCTGGAGCTATTTTGAGTGCTTACCTTCCTGCTTAAGGAACTTCACTGTAGGATAGACTATTTCAATCTTGGAAGAAACTGTTATTCAACAGCATCATGTGTGTACCTGGTGCCTGTAGAGGCCAGAAAGGATTGCTGGATCCTCTGGGGTTGATGTTATGAATGGTTGTGAGCCACCATAAAGGTGCTGGGAAACAAACTAGGGTCCTAAGCAAGATTAGAAAGTGCTCTCAACTGCGAAACCACCTCTCTGGCCCCGATTCTACATTTCTTGAAAGCGTTGTCTACATTTGTCTTTGTATGCTCATCTTCTCCTGACTTTTAGCCCACTAAGTTCTCCTGTCTATCAACCTGCACCACTCAGTTACTCTTGCTGCTCTAAACAGATAACCTCATTGTCCTCAAATCCAATGGAATCTTAACTTCTTTTCTTGCTTGATCTTTCAGAAACTTGACCTTTGTGTTGGCTAGTTTTAAGTTATCTGAGAAGAGGAAGCTTCTATTGAGAAAATGTCTCTGTAAGATCCAAAGCCCGTAGGACATTTTCTTATTTAGTAACTGATGGACAAGGGGCCAGCCCATTGCAGGTGGTCCTAAATTCTATGATGAAGCAGGCTGAGCAAAGCCATGAGGAATGAGTCAGTAAGCAACACTGAAAGAGACCCCTGCTCAGTGGGGGCTCCCTTCTAGACTCATAAACCACACCCAAACACTAGTTTTCACAGAGAGCCTTTATTAAGTGGGGAAGAAAAGTTAAAGCGGCTGCTTTCTGACTCAGAAAAAAACAGCAGCAAATGACCATACGGTTATCTATAGTTAGAGTCTCTATTTCTGTGAAGAGACACGATGACCACGGCAACTCTTTCTTAAAAACTTTATTTATTATTACTTTATGTATATTGGTGTTTTGCCTACAAGTATGTTCTTGTGAGGGAGCCAGATACCCTAGAACTGGAGTTATAAACAGTTGGGAGCTACCATGTAGGTTTTGAGAGTTGAACCTAGGTCCTTGGAAGAGTAGCCAGTGCTCTTAACCTCTAAGCCATCTCTTCAGCCCCAACAAGTGTAATTTTTTTTTTTTTTTAAACTTTATTTATTTGCCTTGGTGTTTGCCTGGAACTGGAACTACAGACAGTTGTTAGCTGCCATGTGGGTGCTGGGAATCGAACCAGGGTCCTCTGGAAGAGCAGTCAGTGCTCTTAACCGCTGAGCCATCTCTCCAGCCCCAACAAGTGTAATTTTTAAGAAGAGAAAAAGGGAACATCTGTGATAGAATGGGCTAGCACGTGGTTGTGGTGATGTTACATATTTAATAAAATCTGAAATACTTGAGAGATTAACACACAGTCAAAACCTAGGCAGACAGCTCAAGAATTTCTTGATCTTTGAGTACAAGGACAAACAGCTGGGATTCAATGGCACACACATCTTTAATCCCAGCACCGGAAAGCCTGGGAATGGTGACCATCCCCTTCATCCAGAGACAGAACTTCCTGTGTTTCTGTGAGTTTAAGGCCGATTCCAAATAGAGTAGCTCATCGATTTAATCCTAACCTGGATGGGATACAGCTGGTGAGAAGGGTATTTAAGGCCACATAGGAAACCAGGAGAAGCGGAAGCAACCAGGAGCGAGGCTGAGGAAGTTGGAAGACAACTGGGTGAGAATTGACTGCGGTACTTCCTCTCTCTGATATTTCAGCCTTTCCTTGATATTTGGGCTGAGTCTCTTTCCTTATAATCCTAATTCATGCAACATGTGATGATATATTTTGATTGGGCATGTTAATTAGGTGAACCAAGGGGGCTTTGGTACTTATTATCTGGAACAAGTCTGGCATAAGAAAGTGTCCAAATAAGAGAATAGACCTTGATTTCTAGCTTTAGGGATGCAATCTAAAGGTTTTTAGCAAGGCAGGGGGAAGGGGGAGAGAAAGACCGGTCAGAGCCACATGCTTGCGTGAGTCAGCGTGTCCCTTCAGACACTCCCCTTGACTTCTGCATCAGCTCCTGCCTCCAGGTTCCTGCCTGGTTTGAGTTCCTGCTTTGGCTTTCTCAATGAACTCACGAAGTTGCTTTTAGATGTAGTGTTTCATCCCAGCAAGAGAAATCCTAAATAAACCAGCCATGTTGATCACTTCTCCCGTTTTGAACGGTATTTCCTTTGGTGTCTCTAACATCACCCTGTCCTGTGTTTCCTTAACTTTGTCTCCATGATCCTTCTCAGATTCCTTTCACGATCCATCGTCTAGCCATCTTCTACATTGTCCTTGGTGTCACTCAAGGTTCTGTACCAGCTTTTTTTCTGTTCCTAATTAATCTAGCATTCCTAGGCAATTTCTTTCTTTTTGAGACAATGTTCCCATTTAGTTCAGGCTAGTCTTGAACTCCTCATATAATAAAAGAGGGCCTTCACTTTTAAACTTGTCTTAACCTCTTGAGTGCTGAAATTACAGGTATGCATTATTGTAATCACTATAATTGTATCCTAAACTTGTACTTTGAGCCCAGTGTAGCAGTGCATACTTATAATTGCTGTACTTGAGCAGAAGCCAGGAAGATGATTATCCTCAGCTACAGAGTGAGTTCAAAACCAGCCAGGGCTTTATGAGACCATGTCTCCAATAAACAAACAACAAAGAAACTCAGCTTGTATAATAGAATATGTATGTGAGCAGGGGAGATATGCACAATCTGTGTGCCTGTCATTTCATTGCACTCCATTTTGTTAAAGTGGCCAAAGCCCCTCAAAAGCGTATCATTCCTGCGGACTCACCACATATTGGAGTTGAATATACAGTGAATATTCACATATGCAGTGAATCTCAACACGAGTACAAGGTAAGTGTTCTCAAGCTAAATCAACACAGAAAAGCCTGGCTTTCCACTGAGGTCTCAGAACTTGCTTTGACGGCAGAAAAAAGAGCAATGACATTTTAAGAAATATCTATGACTACAGACCTTAATGGCCTGTCATTATCCTGGAAATAATGACATAGAAGGAAAGAGAAAGATAAAGCAACCCATAATTTCCATTCAGTCATTCCTTATTCGTAATTAGGCAAGACACAGAGCATATGTTGTGTCCTAGGCTAAGTGTGTTATAATAACAATGTGACAGCTATAGTGGCCTCCTTAGCAGGTGTGTGTGTGTGTGTGTAGGGGTAGTGTTCGAAGACAGCTTTGAGATATCCTGATATCACGTCATGATGGGCGTGTTCAGTGAAAGAAGTGTTGCTATGCTTTCTTTTTTCCTGTAATAAGTCATCTTGAAAATCAGAATAACTGAAGGTTGCTCATATGCTGAACTTCAGAGAGCTGAGCATGCACTGACAAACCAATTTTAAGGGGAGTTATGCATGCATCACTCGGGCCTTTGTGTGGTCATTTCTACAAACTCCTTTTCTTTTTTCTTTTCTTTCAAGACAGGGTTTCTCTGTGTAATATTCCTGGCTGTCCTGGAACTGGCTCTGTAGACCAGGCTAAACTTGAACTCACTCCTTGAGTGCTAGATCAAAGGTATGTGCCACCATGCCTCGCACATGGCTTCTTATAATTTAAATTTCCCTGTCCACTATCAATGTTAGAACCAAAGAACTAAAATGAGACTGAGCTATGAATCTTCTAGAGATAAAAAGCTTCTAACTCTGACAGCTGGTCAGATGGCTCAGTGGGAAAGGCCCTTGCCCTCAAACTTGATCTAAGTTATATCTTCAGGATCCTCTCCACAGAAGGAGAGAATTGATTCCCTTACATCATCTTCTAACCTCCACATGTGCCCAGTGGCATGTATGCAGCTAGATTGTGTGTACTCCCCCACATACAAATAAGTGTAATTTAGATTTTTAAAAAGAAAAAGGCTATAATCAAAATAGAGTTCTAATTCTTTTCATGGTGAAGATGTCACCTTTAAAATTTTAATAAATTTCATTTTTGGAGCTTTGCTGGTTACTTTTGTCAGTGTAACACAAACAAGAGTCACCTGGGAGGAGGTGACAGTCACTTAAGGAATGTCTTCCATCAGGGTGGCCTGTAGGCATGTCTGTGGGACATTTTCTTGATTAATGATTGATGTGAGAGGGCCCGACTGCTATAGATGGTTCCATCCCTGGGTAGGAGGCCTGGATTGTAAAAGCAAGCAAGCCATGGAAAGCAAGCCGCTGAGAGCACCCCTCATGTTCTCTGCTGCAGCTCCTGCCCAGAGCTGCCTTCCTAGGGATAGACTTATACACGTAAGCCAAATAAACTATTTCTTCCCCAAGTCGTTTTTGGTCATGGTTTTTAATCATAGCAGCAGAGACACAAACTACAACAAGAGTACTTTCAGCTTTACAGAAAACAGCAGTGTGCAGTTTCCACTCACTTATCCTTCCTCCTGTTATTAACATAGAACATTAGTTGACACGTTACAACCGGCAAACCAATACTGATACATTCCATTAAAGTCTATAGTTCACATTAGAGTCGGCTCTGGCTGTGTTATACCCTATATGTTTAGGTAAAATATATAATGACATCTATTTCTATAGTATAATATTACCACTTGTTTTAGTTAGGGTTACTATTGTTGTAACAAAACACCATGGCCTAAGACAACTCCAGGGGGAAAGCGCTTATTTCATCATGAAAGCCAGTCAGGGCAGGAACTCTTAATAGGGCAGGGATATAGAGGCAGGAGGTGATGTAGAGGGCAAGGAGGAGGAGTTCAGCTTACTGGTTTGCTCAGTGTTTAGGACCAGCAGCCTTGGACTGGCATCATCCACAATAGGATGGTCCTTGTTAATCAAATCAGCAATTAAGAAAATGCCCTCCAGGCTTGCCTATAGGGTTAGCCTTTGGAGAGAGTTTCTCAGTGGAGACTTTTTCCTCTGAGATGACATAAAACTAGTCAACACAGATCCTTAGAAATCCTGGCGCATCCCATTTACAGCTTGTTTTTCCTTCTTTTCCTATGTTGGACTTTCAGTTGTTTTTTAATTAAAAATAAATTATATATAAATAAATATAATTTTATGTGCATGAGTATTTTGCCTGGATGTACGTATGTGCACCATGTATGTGACCAGTGCTCATAGAGGCCACAAGAGGGCATTGGATCCCCTGGAACTGAAGTTACACGTGTCACCAGGTGGGTGCTAGCAATAGAGTCCTCTGTAAGAGCAATAAGTGCTCTTAACTGCTGAGCGGTCTCTCCAGCCTACTCTCTAGTTTCAAAACATCACATAGTTAGAAGCACACAGTGTACAGCCTTTTCAGACTGACTTTTTTCATGAAGTAACATGCCCTTGGCATTCATCTATGTTTTCTTGTTGCTTTATAGCATTTGTTTGTTTGTTGGAGACAGGCTCTCACAATGTGGCCTAAATTGGAATGTAACTCACCATATAACCCAGGCTGGCTCCAGCCTTCCAGTGCTGAAATTACAGTCACCTTACTCAGCTTTCTAGCTATTTATTAAAATAACATGAATTGATTATCCAAACTATACATTTCACAGTTTATTTGTTCCTATGGAAGATCATCACTAGTTTATTCTACTTTGGGGCAACTATAGAAAGGCTACATATATAAAGGCTACACTGTATAAAGATCCACAATAGGTTTTTTTGGAAGACATATGTCTACCAAACTCATGGATGGAATGATAAGATTCCTTTTTTTTTTAAAAAAAAAAAAAAAGATTATTTATTTATTATGTATACAGTGTTCTGTCTGTATGTCAGTCTACAGGCCGGAAGAGGGCACCAGATCTCATTAGGGATGGTTTTGAGCCACCACATGTTTGCTGGGAATTGAATTCAGGACCTCTGGAAGAGCAAGCAGCCAGTGCTCTTAACTGCTGAGCCACTTCTCCAGCCCTGAATGATAAGATTCTATGTAACTGCAATAACCATCATATAAAAGGATCTGTATCATTTTATATCATCAGGAGCAATGACAGTTCCTGATTTTCACATCCTTTCTGACACCAAGTGATGTTACTGTCTTGACTTTGGCCATCCTACTATACGTAATAGTACCTTGTCATTGTCTGATTTTATTATTTCTAATTCTCTGTATTAATTACTTTTCTATTGTGCTAAAACACCATGACCAAGGCAGTTTATAGAAGGAAGCATTTGTTCAGACTTATGGTTCCTAAGAGTCGTTCTGGCAGGAAATCATGGCACCATGGTGGGGGGAACAACGGGGAGCTGAGAGTTCACCTTGAACAGCAAGCGCTGAGCTGGGAATGCAAACTCAACAATGCTTTACTTTTTAAGTTCACAAAGCCTGCCTTCGGCGTCTTCAGTACTTCCTACAGTAAAACCACACCTCTTAAGTCACTCTGACCATAAACTGGGGACCAGGGATTCAAATGCTTGGGACTATGGGGAACATTTTCCATTCAAAACAAAAACTTTTCATATACTTGTTTTTTGCCTGAATTTCATTAGATATCTCTTCAAATAGTTCGTTTTTTTTCTTCTTTTTTTGAGACAGAGTTTCTCCGGGATTAAAGGTGTGTGCCACCATCACCCAACTTTCTTTCATTCTTTCTTCCTTCCTTCCTTTCTTTCTTTTTGAAGACAGTGTTTCTCTGCATAACCAACCCTGGCTGTCCTAGAAGTTGCACTGTTGGTTTTTTGAGATGTGTAGCTTTGGAATCTTTCATGGACCGTGCTCTGTAGACCAGGTTGGCCTCCTGAGTGCTAGGATTAAAGACGTGTGCCATCACTGTTTGACTTGATTTTTTTTTTTTAAGTGGTTTTGAGTCTATGGAAGAATTTTAAACAAGAATCCAAACAATCCTGCCTGTATGTCTGCCGCCTTTCATTATTTGCCAATTCAACAGTTTTTTTTTCTTTCTCATTATTTCAAAGGTCACACAGCTGGAAAAAATAATGAAACAAATAATAAAATTTTGTTCTTCAGTTTGTTTTCATTATTTTTATCTATATGTCAGGATATGCATCTATGTCTTGATATGTATGTGTCTGTGGCTGCACATAGAGGCCAGAAGAGGGTGTATGATATCCTGAAAATTACAGGTGGGGATGAGAGTTGCTAAACCTGTATACGGGGATCTGAACTCAAGTCCCCTGTAACAGCCACAAGTGCAGTGAACTATTGAGCCAACTTGTCAGTCTCTAATTTTTGTTTCTAAAACAGTACCTTTAAGACAGAGATCCCCCTGCCTCAGTTTCCTGAGTCTAGAATTATAAGCATGTATCTATCACAACACTTGGTTGGCCAACAACTTAGTTATATATTACAAATATTGTTTGTATTTCATATATATGAATCTGTAAACATTAAAATCAAATTATCAGCCAGGCACAGTAGAGCATGCCTTTAACCGCAGTACTTGGAAGGCAGAGGCAGGCAGAGATCTTTGAGTTTAAGACCAGTCTGATCTATCTAGTGAGTTCCAAGCCAGCCAGAGCTACATAGAGAAACCTCATTTGGAAAAAAAAAAAAAAAAAAAAAAAGGTGTGGTATTCTCAGTGAATGTGTTGATTTCATCACATACAAACTGGGAATGATATGCAAAATTTCAAAACACAGATCATCAGCCTGTGTGTGTGTGTGTGTGTGCACACGCGTGCGCGCACACACACATATTTGTGTTTATGGAAGCTGGAGCTAAGCTTCTGGCATTATTTTTCAGGACTGTCCACCTTGTTTTTGAAACCGAGTTTCTCACTAGGACCTGATTAGGCTGGGCTGGCGGAGCTTTGAGCCCTCTGTCACTCTTCCCTAGTGCTGACATAACAGGAGTGTGCTGCGGTGTCCAGCTTTTTACATGTGTGCTGAGGTGTGAACATACTTGCACAGCAAGCAATTCACTGACGCAGACATCTGCCTAGTTCCTTAGTTTTTTGTTTATATTTTTTAAAATTAAGTTTTTAAAAATAGGTATGAAAAAATAAATAAGGGGCTGGAGAGATGGCTCAGAGGTTAGGAGCACTGACTGTTCTTCCAGAGGTCCTGAGTTCAATTCCCAGCAACTATATGGTGGCTCACAACTATCTGTGATGATATCTGATGCCCTCTTCTGTATAATGTGTAGTAAATAAATAAAAAAAAGAAAAATTAAATATGTACCACTTTTGTGCCTAGTGATCATATCAGACAGAAGAGGGAATCAGAATCTCTGGAACTGCAGCTTGTAAGCTGCCATGTGCTTGAATACCAAATCCAGGTCTTCTGTAGGAGCAGTAAGGACTTTTAACCAATCAGATCGGCAGCTTATATATAAGCTTATGTATATATGTATATGGATACACATACTATATGGATCTTTCCCCTGCATACAACACTGCTTGCCTGTGAAGGCCTTGAGAGAGTATTGGATCCCCTGGAACTGGAGTTACAGACAGTTCTTAGCTGCCACATGAGTGTTGGGAATTGAACCCGGGTTCTCTTGAAAAGCACCCAATGATCTTACTCAATGAGCCATCTCTCTGGTTTCCATAACCAGCAGGCTCCCCGCGCCCCTGCAGGACAAGGTTTTCTGTGTAACAGTCCTGGCTGTCCTGAACTTGCTTTATAGACCAGGATGGCCTTGAACTCACAGAGATTCTCCTGCCTCTGCCTCCTAAGTACTGGGACTAAAGGCGTTTGCCACTACTGTCTGGCTTTTATTTATTTATTTATTTATTTATTTATTTATTTATTTTTAATTATTTATTTATTTATTTATTTGCCTTGGTGTTTGCCTGGAACTGGAACTACAGACAGTTGTTAGCTGCCATGTGGGTGCTGGGAATTGAACCCATGTCCTCTGGAAGAGCAGACAGTGCTCTTAACTGCTGAGCCATCTGTCCAGCCCCCTATCTGGCTTTTAAAGCCTTGAACTCAGATATCCAGACTGATCTCTGTCTCCCTAGTGATGGGGTTAAATGTGTGGGTCACCACTGCCTGACCTTTAAGGCTTGGCTCTGTGGGTGGCTTGTTCTCTGATATTCCAGAATACTTTTTTATTAAATATACAATATATCACCACACTAGCCTTGTACTTTCTTTCTTTGTGTATGTTGATACTTGTGGATGTATAGGCTTTGGTGCACATATTGAGGCCAGAGGATAATTTTGGGGGTTTGGTGTTTGTTTCTGGGAGCTAAATTTATCTGCTTAGCCACCTCAACACCTCTGACTTTGAACTTTTAATATTAACTCCATCTCCACAGGGCTATGATTACAGTGTAAACAGCTAAACCTAGATTTATTGTTGTTATTTTTTGTGGGAGTAAGGGTCCATATAAAGGTAAAAGTAGGCTATTTTTCTATAAAGATAAGCTAAAATTCAAGTGGAGAAGACCTTACATGGCAAAAAAACCATTTTCATATATTTAAATAACATGAAACTGGAGAGTTTGAAAATTTTTTTAAATGTTTGAGATAGAGAAGATACTGGAATTTGTATTTCAAGTCACCTCTTTAATAGATATGGAAACAGCAATTCTGGGCCTTTGCTCAGTGGGTAAACATACTTGCCATAAAAGCCTGGAACTGGATTCCTGGAAGCCAGGAAGATGCAAGCAGAGAGCTGACTGTAGGAAGTTGTCTTCTCACCAGCCCTCTGATTCGTCAGATGCCATAGCAGCTCTAAGATGAGAAGGCCCCCAGTTTTATTCAGTAGCAGACCTGGGATGTTAGCTTGTTATCCTTTGGCTTAATGCAGCACTAAACCTTGTCTAGATAATAAAGACAATTCACACACGGTGTTTGCCTGGAAGTGGAACTACAGACAGTTGTTAGCTGCCATGTGGGTGCTGGGAATCGAACCTGGGTCCTCTGGAAGAGCAGATAGTGCTCTTAACCACTGAGCCATCTCTCAAGCCCCGACGATTCACACATGGAAACAAGACATATCTACTGGGTACTTCTCAGACCAGAGCTTGGATATTTTACTTTTTTTTTTTTAAACTTTATTTATTTATTTATTTGCCTTGATGTTTGCCTGGAACTGGGAACTGGAACTACAGACAGTTGTAAGCTGCCATGTGGGTGCCGGGAATTGAACTCAGGTCCTCTGGAAGTCTCTTAACTGCTGAGCCATCTTTACAGCCCCGATATTTTACTTTTAAAAAAATACCTTAAAACCAGCTGCGTGGTGATGGCACACACCTTTGATCTCAGAGTTTCACTCGGAAGGCAGAGGCAGGTAAGTCTCTTGACGTGGAGGCCAGCCTGTTCTACAGAAGTTCCAGGATGGCCAGGGCTACACAGAAAAAAAACAACAACAACCCTGTGTCATAAATAAATAAACATGCAAACATAAAATACCATAAACTAAATAAACCAATCATCTGTTCAGCTTTTAAATTTTAAATTTTATTTTTTGAAACTGTCTCTGCCTGTCCTGAAACTCAATATGTGGACAAGGCTGACTTCAAATTCACAGAGATCCTTCTTCCTTCCACTTCCCAAGAGTTTTGATAAAAGGTGTGCATCACCATGCCTGGCCTTGTTCAGCTTTTAGCTTATTGGGCTTTCCCCATATTTTAGTAATAATACTTCCAGATCAAGGCTGGAACCAAAATGTTTGGGTGCCTGTGGTGATATGTTATATATTTAATAAAACTAGTCTGGAATATCAGAGAACAGATCCACCACAGTCAAGCCAGGAGGGTCAGAGAGTGGTAACTCTCACCTTTAATCCCTTAACTCCAGAGACAGAGGTCTTTCTGTGTTTCTGTGAGTTCCAGTCTGACTACCAAATAGTAGTAGTGCACACCTTTAATCTTAACCTGGATATAAAACAACTGGGCAAAGAAGGTATTTAAGGCAGACTAGGAAGACAGATTCATTCTGTAGAAAGAAGCACAAGGAGCAGCGGGGCAGAGGAAGCTGGAAGATACCCGGGTGAGATTTGACTGTGGTCTGTTTTCTCTCTCTGATATTCCAGCTTTTCCTTTATATCTGGCTCTGAGTTTCATTTAATAACAACGAGAATTATTGCTACAGGTGCCAGGAGGACAATTACATTATTGTTTCATCTTTCATTTGAAAGATGTCAAGTGAGTTGAATTTGCTTGTAGTTCCCCCTGCTACTGGGGAGACTGAGGCATGGGGGTAGCTTGAGCCTAGGAGTTCAAGATCACTCTGGGAAAATAATGAATTCGACCCTTCCACTTGAAAGAGAGAGAGAGAGAGAGAGAGAGAGAGAGAGAGAGAGAGAGAGAGAGAGAGAGAGAGAGAGAGAGAGAGAACAAAAAGGGGAAAAGTGTTTAGTAAGGAGCATACACAGCTCTTTGCATTCAGTCCTGCCAAGGACACTAGCCACTTCTCTGAGTAAGTACTTAGTTTGAGCTACCTTAGAAATGCCAGAGTCGAGGAAAAGTTGGTAGCACTTGATTAAGTAGCTAAAATTAGGGAGAAAAGGTGAAGAGCTTTGTTGACTTAGATGTGAGCTCTTGGCCTTGGGATGTAGCTCAGGTGACAGTGCTTGTCTAGCTTACCTGAAGCCAGTCCCAACCCTTGGGAGGTAGAAGTAGGAGCATCAGAAATTCAAAGTCATTCTGGGTCAGGAGTGTGTGTGTGGGGGGGTGGGGGTTGGGGGGAGATAGACATAGACAGTCTAGGATTTCTCCTAAGTGTAATTTTTCCCTTGGGGAGTGGGGAAGGGTGTTGATCGTGCAGGATCAACTACTGAACTACAGATGTTTCATAGAATCTTAAATAAAGGGCGGGCAAGGGGGATGAGAATGCTCACAATCAGACATAGGCTAGCGTTGAATGGACAGAACTTAAAGTGGATGAATCAGAACGATTCATTTTCAGTATCCACAGTAGAGAGCGGTGGTTTTGCAGCATTGCAAGGCAGATAGGGAACTTTGGGAGAGGAGGTAACTGATAGGATTTGACTAATTGATATGTCAGCAGGATAATCTGGTGTGCTACAAGAAAGACTCCCTTTCCAACTCATGCTGCTGAATGCTAAGGGGTGACTGTCCTGTCAGTGCTAACTCTGGGGGTGTTGTTTTGTTTTCAGAAAGCATCCCAAATTACTAGTCTGGCTTTGAACTTGCCATTTAGCCTCCTCCTGCAGGGATTATGGAAATGATTAAAGAAGGGATCTAGTGTTCCGTTTCTTTTAGGTATCAGAGAGCCTTGGGGTGTGTGTTGGGGCGGGGGGCTGGAGAGATGGTTCAGTGGTTAAGGTTGGTTACTGCTGCTCTTGTAGTTCAAGTTCGGTTCCCAGCACCGGAAGTACAGGAGTTCATGATTGTGTTTAATTCTATCTAGATCCAGTGGGATCCAATCCCCCAGTGGGCACCTGCACTCGAAAGCACATATTCACATGCTGACACACATATACAGATAATTAAATCTTAAAAAAAAGTGCAAGAAAAAATAAGGTCTAAGACATGAAAGGAATTTAGGTTAGAGATGGAGAGCTTTTCAATTTGAGAATTCTTAACATAGCCTAGGGAGTGGCACTTTTGAAAACAGGCTCTTGTATTCAGGAATCATTAAATAAAACCTAAACTTCAAACTTTGTCCACCTTGGTTTACCCATAGGATTTTTTATTACCTCTATTAACATTTTGGTTGTTTTTAATTGTTAACATTATCCAGACCTTTGGGGTAGGAACTAAAATCTCTTGCTGAATTAATCAAATACCACAGCAGGAATATGTTTGATAGTAAGGGATTTAGGCGGTGGATACCCATAGTCTTATTAAACAGGTTTTGATTAGACAGTACTTCAGAATTATTTCGCATTTAGTCCATCTGCCAACTGAAAAAACATTCCATTTTATGTGTCTAGGCACTTTGAGTGTCTAACTTTCTTTGGACTACTGGCTTCTTGTTATCACAGCAAACTCATTTGAGGGGGAACCAGTAGCATTCTAAAAATATTCTTTTTCTTGTTTTTGTAAAAAGGACAATGCTATTGTCATTACAGTTGTTCTGGATAAAATTAGTATCCATATCGTCGGAGACACAAATGCCTTTGTCTTGTCTTTCTTGTACCTAGTAAACGGTTACAAAGGAAATGTCACTTCATATAACATTTAGTTGCCAAGATGTTTGAAAAGAAACACGGACATTTTCCTCACAGTTGTCCTGATCACGAAGCTTTGTGCTGCTGCAAGTTGTTCACAAAGTATGCCAGGAGGAGCACTCAACTGCTTAAAAGGCCAGGGACAGAAACGGAATATTGCACAACCCAACACCACCGGGCCGGTTAAGCTTCCAAATCTGGCTTCTGTGTCATCCCCGGGCGGGAGGTATTGGGATTTCCTCGCGAACCAGCGGCGCGGCGCCCCTCCCTCCGCCCAGGGTATTCGTGGAAGCGGAGGACGGCGCGCGCCGGGCCGCGGGATGCCCCATTGTCCAGCGGCGGAAGCCGGGGCTCCCCGGGGTGACTCCCGAACTCGAGCCGGGCCACCCACTCGCCCCGAGCTCCGCCATCCCCGCGCGGCTCCCCTCCCCCGCAGCCCCATTGTCTGCCTCGCCTCGCCCCGCCCCGGGGGACACGTGCGCCTGCAGCTTCCCGAGCTCCCAGGGCGCGGTGCGGCGGCGGCATCGGCATCGGCGGCCCCGGCAGAGCGGGCAGCTAGTCCCGGGGTGCCCACGGAACCGGGGCCGGCGGTGGGGGCGGGGAGGGGGAGCTGCTCGCCTCCTGACAAAGAACGAGTGGGACACGCCGAGCAGGCCGCCCCGCCCGCGGTGCACGAGGGAGTGTCCCCAAAGAGGGCGGGTCTCTCATTCACTTGGCCCCTCACCGCCGCGGCGGCGGAAGGGCGGGGTCTCACCCCCCCCCCCACGCCAGGAGCTAGGGGCGGGGCGAGAGGCGGGGCCCGCGGGCGCGCGTCCCGAGGCGTCGGCTGCGTCGTCACGTCAGCGCGGGAGAGAGAAAGAGCGACTCGGCAGGGACTGGGGACGGGCCGAGAGAGCTAGCGAGGGAGGGCGTGAGCCAGAGTGCCAGCGAGGAGAAGGGCGGCCACTCGTGTGTGAGCGGCCGCGGACGGGAGTGGGGAGGCTGGGGGAGGAGGAGGTGCAGGGCGGAAAGGAGGAAAGGCCGAGAGGACAGGGCGGCCCGAGGCCGGCGGAGGTGGCAGGGGGAGAAGGAGGAGCTGGAGGAGGGCAGGGGCTGAGGGAGTGAGTGAGAGAGAGAGAGAGAGAAGCGGACGCGCCAGGGAGGGGAGGGAAGGGGGGTCACGCGGGGGCGCGCGCGCGCACCGGGAGCGCGCTCGGAGGCGAGTGGAACTGGATCGGGTTTGCTGCCAGCGGCGTGAGCTTCGGCCGCCATTTTACAACAGCTCCACTCGCGCCGGACACAGGGAGCAGCGAGCACGCGTTCCCCGCCACCCGACCCGGTCGGACAGGATTCCTCGGCCGCAGCCCCGCGGGGAGGTAACGACGGCGGGCACCCGGGTCTGGGGAGGAGGGTGAGCTCCATGACATTGTGGAGGGAGCTTGGGGGAGGGCGGCGAGGGGGAGAAACCGGCTTTTCTGGAAAATGGATTCCAAGGGGGAGAGAGGAGCACGTTGGCCGGGGCTGGCAGGGAGTAGGCCGCGGCCGCGCCGCCACTTCCTCCTCTCCATGTGCTGCCGCGGCTGGGCTTTGTCTGCGGCGCTCCGGGAGGAGGCGCCTGGGCAAGCCCCGTGGCCCGCGCGGAGCGCGAGCGGCGGCGGCGGACTTGGTGCTGTCGTGGCCCGCGGCGCGGGAGTGGGCGGAGAGGCGCGGGTGCTGCTGTCCCGCGGCCGGCCGTCGGGCTTGGGCGGTGCTCGGCTCCCGCGGGCGTGCGCCTGGCGGCGGAACGCCCTCCCGGCGCGGGCTGTCGGCCTGGGGGCCGCAGCCACTGCACCTCGCGAGGGTCGCGGGCGATCGGGGAGCGCCCGCCCGGGGCGGAGAGCCATGTGTCACGGCGGAGACGGCGGCGCTGGGGGGCGGGGAGAGCCCATGGCCTGGCCCCGCCGCGGCCTCTGTGTTGAGGGGCGAGATTGTGCGGCTGTATGGTTTCGGGGGGCTCGGACCGCGACTGCGGGTTGATGTTGGGAGGCGGTGATGACCGCCTTGGCCCTGTACTCGGTGGGTTTCCGTTGAAGGAAGTTGTAGGACATTTGAAGGCGCAGAGCACGTGTTTCTAATGGGCTCCTGGCGGCCGCAGTGGTGAGGCTGCCGCTCCGGGTGCGGAGTCGGGGGCGGGCTTTGGGGTGTGAGGGTGAAGGGTGGAGGAATTGGGTGGTGGGAAGGTGGCTTCTTGTGTGAGCGCTTTGTTCTTCGCTGGCTGTTGTTACTGATCTATAAGCGGCAGGCGGGAAAAGCGCACTTTCTGGTTTACCTTGGAGAGAGACAAGCCCAGTGTTGCTTGCTTCACTCACACCTTATTCTCCGCTTTGGAACTGCTGCATGTGGCAGGCTGGGCCGGTCCCTATGCTGATTGGGCTTCATTTGTAATAAGGTTTTTTCTAGAGAGTGTTAGCAGGTGAAGTCAGGGGCGGTGCTCAGGGAGAATGTAGTGAATCGGTCCTTCTGTACCCCGGGCTCCGAATCTGGCTTGTCAGGAGATGATGGTGACTTTAAGGTTTCTTTCAAGGGAGGCGCAGGCTGGCTGGTTGTAGTTACTGGTAGAGAAAGTAAAGATTGGGACTGTCATTGTCCTCTATTCTTTTTGAAGATCCTAGTTTAATTTTGCTTATTGCGTTTGAACAGATCTCTGGAAACATGGCTACAGAACATGTTAATGGAAATGGTACTGAAGAGCCCATGGATACTACTTCTGCAGTTATCCATTCAGAAAATTTTCAGACATTGCTTGATGCTGGTTTACCACAGAAAGTTGCTGAAAAACTAGATGAAATTTACGTTGCAGGTAAGAACTAACACTTGCAAAATTATATTATGAAATTTTTCTATTGGATTTCTGGCTTTGAGCTAAAATAGCAACTTTTTGTGGTTTCCAATAAATGTGGGAACTGGAGCTTTGCCTTGTTCTGATAGTTGGTTAATTTAGGTTTGATCTAGAGTTTAAAGTGTAGAGGGACGGGATGAAGTGGGAAAAGACCTCCCTAGGGGAAGGCTGTCTGGCCTGATGGAGAAGTGTATGATAGTAGTAGCAACAGCTGCTAAGTGGTGAGAGCAGCCCATGTGACTTTTGGGGTATTTTTAAAGCAGGATTCTTGGTTAATAACTTGGTAACCGTTAGGCTAGTTGTCTTGTCTTTCTTGGTGTTGTGGTTCCTTTTTCTAGTGGTACTTGACATTGAGTAGATGTAGTTGTCAGTGCTTGGTGTTTTGCTTGGTTGACTTGGGATTTGTAGGCCTATGCATCTAACTGTAGAGAAATATTTCAGTGTTCAGGACTACTTGGACACAAAATGGGACGTAAAATATGTTGACTACTTTTTGTGTGGTTGAGAGGATGTAGTCCAGAATGGCTAAAGTACCTTTTTCATTATGTAGATAAGGGGAGTATCTACATTGTCACTTGTGTACCTGTATTGGCCAATGCAGGACTTCCTTAAGAAATAATTTAGAAATTTTAAAAGGTGATAACTAACAAAATTTTCTTTTCTCCAGGTCTAGTTGCTCATAGTGATTTAGATGAAAGAGCTATTGAAGCTTTAAAAGAGTTCAATGAAGACGGCGCATTGGCAGTACTTCAACAGTTTAAAGACAGTGATCTCTCTCATGTTCAGGTAATGTCAATGTAGAAATAATAAAAAAAATTAATACTTTGATCTGCTCATTTAAATGTAATTAGACACAGACATAATACTAATGTTAATATGAATGGGAAATTTCTTTACAGAACAAAAGTGCCTTTTTATGTGGAGTCATGAAGACTTACAGGCAGAGAGAGAAACAAGGGACCAAAGTAGCAGACTCTAGTAAAGGACCAGATGAGGCAAAGATTAAGGTATGTGTTGAAAAACTTTTTGTAGTTTTAAGTTCTTTTTTTTGTTTTTTAAAGTTGTTTTCTAGGTTTGGTAAATACTCCTGGGGGTGTGCAGGAGTATATTTCTAAGGTTATTGTCTTTTAATGACTAGATTTTGAAAAGTATGGTACTCAATTTTTTATTTTGGTTTTCAAAACAGTTCATTTTCATCTGCTGACCACAAGTGTTCCAGCCTGTGCTATCCCTTCTAAATAAAGGGGTGTGTGTGTGGGAGCTCCATGGTTAAGTGTAAATTCACATTTACAGGGTACTGAAAAACAAAAATTGGGGACAAATGGTTGTTTTTATTGGGAAGCTTGGGTCCTGGTGAATTTTGGAAAAATATTGCCACTTAAATTGGGCTACTAAGAATAGTTAGCTCTAAAACCAACTTTGACAATACTCTCTAGTGTGATAAGCAAGGACATTGGATTGAGAGTGAAAGTTTTTTTGTTGCTGGTTGGTTGATTTTTTAAGGTTATAAAGGAAATTAAATGGCATCATATTTATTTAGGTTTTATTTGTCTTGTGACTGTATAGTTGAGTATAGTTTATGTTAGTTTTTTAAGTTGGTGCTGTTTCATATTGTTCCGGTGTTCCTGAGGTAAAGGTTATGGTTTAAGACAACCAGCTGCTAAGAAGCTGCATAAATGTGATAGTCTATACTATATATTACTATTGGAAAAGGAAGCCTAGATGATGGACATGATTGGAATTTGAAGTTAGTTGTTATCAGAAATCATAAGTTTTAGAAATCATGTGAGTGGATTGAGTTTGAACAGTAATTTAGATTTCCATTAAAATGGGGTTTAGTGTTCATTCCAATTCCAGTGTGATTGGGGAATTTCTTAAAATTTTCTCAAAGTCTGGAAGGAAGTGGTTTGAATGAACTTTAATGGGACTTAATTATGACATTTTTAATAAGGATGTTAGATGGAGGGTGATAAATTTGATTTTTCCTAGATTGACTGTTATTTGGGACATATGAATATTGCACTTAAAAACCTTTTGTAGCGCAAGGATTTTATATGTGGAAAAGGAAGGTGACCTATTTGATTTAGTTGATATTAATAGTGTTAAATCTTTAAGGAGTAAAAATTGAGTGTAATGAGAAAGCTACTTAGTACATACAGATATTTAAGAAACTTTGTTAAGGGGTTGGAGAAATGGCTCAGCGGTTAAGAGCTGACTCTTTTTCAGGTGGACCTGAGTTTAATTCTCAGCATCCACATGGCAGCTAACAACTGTCTGTACTTCCAAGATCTGACACCCTTACACAGTTATACATGCAGGCAAAACACCAGTTCACATAAAAATAAATATTTTTTAAAAAAGAAACTTTGTTGAAAAGTTTATGAATGCCGTCTGAAAAAATTGTTTTTAATACTTACTTGTATTTTATGTGAATTGGTGTTTTGCCTGCATGTATAACTGTGTAAGGGTGTCAGATCTTGAAATTACAGACAGTTGTTAGCTGCCATGTGGATGCTGGGAATTGAACTCAGGACCTCTGGAAGAGCAGCCAGTGCTCTTAACCTCTGAGCCATCTCTCCAACCTGACATTTGTTTTGTAATTGATATAATGGAGAACAGGACTTTTGTTTTATGCCTTAATGGATTACAAATGTCCTTTTGTTACTTTTACCTATACTGAGGGATGAAGAGAAACTCTTAATTTGTGTTTTAGCAGTTGAAGGAAATAAATCTAGAAGTTACAATGCTGTAGTTTCATATAATTTTCAAAGTCATTTTTTCTATTTTTTCTGAATGAGCCATGTTGTGTGCTACACAGCACCAGATAATGAAGCTTTTGATGTAACTTCCAAGTGTATAGGCTTGGTTTAAGGAGTGGAGTGATATCTTCAGAGGTGACAAAGTGCACATTATAAATGGCATTGTGTATTTAGGGGTGGTATATAAGAGTTTAATGGGTAAGGAAATCCAGAGTTGGGAAGTAATCAAATGTAGTAATTCTTAATGAAGCTTTTATTAGCAGAGTGAGTATATTGGTTTTAGTTTTTATTGCTCAGTAATTAATTGGACACTAAAAACTAATACAGGTTTCAGAAATTTTGATAAGTATACGTAAAAAGAATTCTAACACAGACCATACACATTTGTATGGACAAATGTTGCTAAGATAATTGGACAGATTTGAACAGGATTGACTTAACTACTAACTGTACAAGTGTGATCATGTGACTGAAGCATTAATAATAATTGAACTTTTCAAGGCGCTCTTGGAAAGAACAGGCTACACACTTGATGTGACTACTGGACAGAGGAAGTATGGGGGACCACCTCCAGATGCTATTTATTCAGGTCAGCAGCCTTCTGTTGGCACTGAGGTAAAGAAACTTAAAATCTTGTACTATTTGTAGTAAAAGTAGCAAGTATCTAATTTTATAAAGAATTCTCCATGATTGTAAATTTATATTAATTTACAGATATTTGTGGGGAAGATCCCCAGAGATCTATTTGAGGATGAGCTTGTTCCATTATTTGAGAAAGCTGGACCTATATGGGATCTTCGCTTAATGATGGATCCACTTACTGGTCTCAATAGAGGCTATGCGTTTGTCACTTTTTGTACAAAAGAAGCAGCACAAGAGGCTGTTAAACTGGTAAGTTTCCCTTCTCCTATTTTTAGACTTTACATTTTCTATCCTTAATGGCAGGTTTTTCTTATGTGCCATATCAGGAAGATTTTGAAGTGCTGATGGGGCAGTGTGCCTTATATTTTTCCTATGAAAATACTATAGCAGGAGTAGTGGATAAGACTCAGAATCTGTAAGACAGTCGTGTAGAATTCCTAGTTGATTACTGAAACATCTGTCTTTTGGATATATCTTTAAATTTAAAGGAATGTGAAAAGGTTTATGATGTGACTCCCAGAAGTTTTTCCACACCTGGACCATATTTTTTTCTCCATCAGAAATTCACAAAAGAGGGCTGAAGAAATGACTCAGCTGTTAAAAGCACTGGCTGTTCTTCCAGAGGCCCTAGGTTCAACTTTAAACACCCACAGAGCAGCTCAGAATCATTTGTAACTCTAGTTCCTACGGATCTGATGCCCTCTTCTGGTGGTACCAGGCATGCATGTGGTATAGATGAAACATCTACATACTTAAATAAATTAAAACAGAATCAAAAAATATTTAGCTGGGCAGTGGTGGTACATCTCACCACTCAGGAGGCAGAGGCAGGGGATCTCTGAGTTTGAGGCCAATCTGGTTTATATAGTGAGTTCCAGGACAGCGAGGACTGTGCTAAGAAACCCTGTCCCGACCGACCGACTGACCTACCAACCAACCAACCAACCAACCAACAAGTAAATATACAGAGACAACATTATGATAAATTTGTAGCGACATGAAGGATTTTGTTGTGAGTGGGAATATTTGATTAAGAAAAACCAGGTATTAGGCGAGAACCTAATTTTTTTTCTAAGATTGTTAAATAATTAATGGCTTGAATAAAAGATTAATTCTATTAAATTCTACGAATCAAAAAGATTAGAAAAGTGTAGTGGCCTATGTCTGAATGTACCTGAGGCACAAGGATTACTATGATTGAGGCCAGTGTGGTAGGGTGGAGAGATAACACACAATCATAAAATAAAGGCTAATAACTTGAGAAAGCAAGGGAGTGTATGTACATGGAAGGTGTTGCAGGGATGAAGGGAAGGAGAAAATGATGTAATTATGTTTTAATTTTTAAAAATTATAAAAAAGTTGGAGAGCCAAAGTTTAGTTAAAACTAAGGAATGTGTTCTGTTTTCCCCACTTTAGCCTAATTATAACTCGAAATGTTGTAGGCCGAGCTGACTTTAAATTTTAGAAATTTATCTGCCTTTTTTCCCACATGTCTATAATTTCTGTAGGCAGCTCACTATAATAACAGGTACTTGTTAATTTACTTATCTATTTTGTGAAATTTAAACATTTAAAATCTTCAGGCTGCTTTCTTGAAAATTCTTAGAGGATATGCAGGATAAGTTAGAAGTCCTTCAAATTTTTGAGGCTTTTTTTGTCTGTCCCTCTGTCTGTCTATCCATTCATCTTCCCTCCCATCCTCTTCCCATCTGTCTGTCCCTCCATTTGTCTGCCTGCCCATCTGTCTGTCCCTCCATCTTATCTTTGAGCTTGGGTTTCACTGTAGCTGTGGGATGATCTGCCTGCCGCTGCCTCTGTAGTGCTGTGATTAAAGACATGCACCACCATGTCTACTCTTTTTTTTTTTTTTTTAACTAATTTGAGATATATATAGTCCTTTTTAAACTTTGACAATTTCATATCTATACGCAATATTACATTTACCCTCTCAACCATTACCTTCTCATACCCTTTCCTTGCTTGCTGACACCTGTTCTTCCCAACTAGTATGAACATGAGCAGGAGGCTGTTTTCTGGACAACTTTGTAGTGGTTGCATTACTGAGGAAATTGACAGTGTGCACCCCACTCCCAGCTATTAACTTTTCAAGTCCTCCTCAGGGAAGGGTGAGGCTTCTTGAGGCCCTTGAGCTAAAGGTAGCTCAGCTCCTAGGTATCTTATGATTGCAAAGGATATGACATAGCCATGTTTCATAGTAATCCTTCCCATTTTTTCATCTATGACAGTCTTTTACTCCCAATTGTGTGCAGCTCCCTGAGCCTTGGAAGAAATAATGTATTTGACCCATTTAGGGCCAGGCAATCAATAGTCCTTTATTCTCAGCACTTTGACTAGTTATGAGTTAATCTGCATTAGATATCTTCCTGTGCAATAAGTGTTCCTATGCCCAAGGCTGAGAGCATTCTTATTTTATGGGTAAAAGCATAAACATTTAGGGGGCTTGGAGAGATGGTTCAGCAATGAAGAACACATATTCTTATGGAGGACCCCAGTTTAGTTCCTAGTACCCTTATGGGGTGGTTCATAATGTCCTATATATAATTTCAGCTTCAGGGGATCCAGCACCATCTTCTGGCCTCCTTGGATGTCTGCAATCAAACATAGTAAAAAAAATAGATAAGAGAAACAATAAATTTTAGAAATAAACCCATAAATGTTTAGCAGACAATTTAACTAAACGTCTATTTAGCAAAACATCAGCTGATGGCCAGCCTTTTTGGCTTGCCTGTGACTTCCACAGCCAAAGACTTTCACCAGGTTTTATAGTACTGGATGTATATTCTCTTCCAAGGAAGTGGCCTCATCCAATTAGAAATTGGCTGGTTATGCCACTACTACAGTGTTTAATTTGCTGGGATAATGGCATAGCATATATAACCCAACATTCTGAGCTGCTCTAAAAATTGACCATCTTTTTAAAAAGGATCTTTTTTTTTTTTTTAAAAAACTTTATTTATTTATTTATTTGCCTTCATGTTTGCCTGGAACTGGAACTACAGACAGTTGTTAGCTGCCATGTCGGTGCTGGGAATCGAACCCCGGTCCTCTGGAAGAGCAGACGGTGCTCTTAACCGCTGAGCCATCTCTCCAGCCCCCTAAAAAGGATCTTTTGTAGCCAAAGGATGGCCTTGAACTTGAGTATAGCCAAGGAAAACCTTGTATTTGCGATTCTTCTGAATCTTAACTCTCAGGCTCTGTGACTGGCTTGAAATCAAAAACTTTTAAGTACACTGTATCTTTCTGATTGAATATGCTCATTATCATTTCAAGACAGAGCATCAAGGGGAAGAATAAGTGTATTTTGCTGTTCTCTTGCCTGAATCTCTGTTGATGAATATAATTGGATATGTAGGTTTAACTATTAGGAAAGTATATTTCTTGCTTTTTTTTTTTTTTTTTAAAGAGAATTCAGGAATTTAGGTGTTTTTTTAAAATAACTTTCTCCTTAAGTTATAGCTCTGCAGGGAGCTGTTCTCTGGCAACCTTTGAACTATATCACAAATCAAGTTTCATCAGTTGAGGTGAAATGAAGGATTTTTTAAAGCTGAACTAAAAAGTGCTTTAGAAATCATCTCCTTGGGATTTTTGAGATGATTCAGCGACCTAGTGCCTACTATGCTATCTTGAGATATGAGTTCAAATCCTTAGCACTCATGTAAAAGACAGGCTTCTGATACACTTGTGTAACCCAAGCACTGGGAGATGGGAACAAAGAATTCCTTTAACTTATTTGTGAGCCATTCTTTTCCTGTGAACTCCATGGCGTTTCACTGAGAGACCCAGTCTTAAAAATAAGATGACCATTGATAGACACCCAGTGTCAGCTGGTTTGCATGCCCACTGTATACATGTATACATAACACATTTAAAAAATTACTTACTTGGGGTATAAAATAACACCATTTTTTGCTAGGTAGCAATAAAGTAGCTTAAAAAGTTTTTTTTTTTACATGTATGGGTGTTTTTCCTGCATGTAAATCTGTACCACTTGTGTGCCTGGTGCCTGTCGAATCCAGAAGAGGGTGTTGGATCCCTGGAAATGGAGTTAACAGAGGATTGAGAGCTGCCAGGTGGGTGCTGGGAGTCGAACCTTGGGTCATCTGGAAGAGCAGTTGGTGCTCTTAATGACTGAGCCATTTCTCTATCCCCTAAAAAACAATAAAAGCCCAAAACCTTTTAAAGGTATAGTAATGTAAATGGTAAAGACAAAAAAAAAAAATCATCTTACTAAAGAAAACCTAATAGAGAATTTTAGCTATTGATATACCAGATTCAACTTCTTGGAGAAAAAAGTATTAAATTGGCTTTAATGTAAATGTTTTTAAAAAGATTTATGTGAGTGTTTTACTTGCATGTATATATGTATGTGGGTTGTATGTTCACCTGGTACCACCAGGAGGAAGAGGGCATCTGCTCCTGTGAAACTGAAGTTACAATTAGTTGTGAAAAACTATGTGGGTGCCGGGAACTGAACCTAGTTCATCTGCAAAAGCAGCAATGCTCTTAACTGCCAGGTCAGTTTTCCATTCCTGTAGACTACTATTTTGCTGTCAGATTATCATTTCTAGATGAATTCAAGAAGCATTAAATATTGACAACATATAATTCCCTATTAACAGGGTTTTTGAGTATCAATAAATAGACTGAAGTGTTTTATTAGTTTAGAAAACTTAGATTATTTAATAAATAGAATCCAAAATTGTATTATGATTTGCTTATATGGTTTTAATATGTGTCATGTATTAATAATACTCGTTTATTTCAACACTTACTACAGAGACTTTAACATAGATGACCATGCAGCCTTTTTGATTGGTCTACAAATGCTCATTCTTAACCTTTCCATATTTCTAGTTTTTTCTGCTTATGATTCAGATCCTTATATGTGCTCATAATGTTTTAATTGTGGGTAAATAATAGACCTTGCAGTTTGGTGCCTTTTGAAAGATATTCTTGATCCACTGGAATCACTTGGATGAAGTTAGCTCTGTATTCAAATGCCTTCGAGTATGTATGTATACCATGTGTGTGCCTGTTGTGGTAGAGACAAGAAGTGTAGGTACCAGATCCCCAAGACCTGCAGCTACAGATGGTTATGAGTCACCCTGTGAGTGCTGGGAATTGAATCTGGATCCTCTGGCAAAATAGCTAGTACTCTATTCTTCCAGCTCCTTTAAAAACTTTCCACTTCTTATGGGTATTTTGTCTGCATGTATTTCTGTATAACATATGTATGCAGTGCCCTTGGAGGTCAGAAAATTAATTTTCATATGGGTCTCTGAAATTGGACCTCCAGTCCTGGAAGAACAGCTGGTACTCTTAGCTGGAGCCACTTCCTTAGTCCCTTAAAAAGGAATTCACTGTTGTGCATGAGATTTAGGAGATATACTTTGAGATGAAAATAACTAGATTGGGGGGGATGAAATAACTAAAACATGAAAACACAAAATTGAAATTGACTTAGATGTTTTCTGTTACTTTGTGTATGTGGAAATGAGCATGCTTTTTTAAAGTACTTTCTCAATAGAACATACTTTACAAATTATCCTGATTTTGGTCATATTTTGAAATTCTCTTTGAGTTATAACTGGCCAATGTGAATTTTTATGTAATTAAAGTGTCATTCTAGTTATACACAACCAAACTTCTAGTTTATAGATAGAATTGAGACATTCTTCCTTCTGTCTTTAGACATTTTAGGTTAAGGTTGTTTGTTTCCTTAGGATAAAAACTATTTTAAGCCAAGCATGGTAGCACACATGGTATCCAATAAACCATGTATCCAATAAAAGTAAAACCAAAAACCAAGCTACTACAGATTATAAATAAGCATTTTCTTGTGGGTTATCTATAAAACTGGGTTAATTGTTGATAGCTAAAGAAAAGTCCTAAGGTTAAAACAACTTCAGGTTTCTTTTAAAGTTATTTTTGTTGGGCACAGTGGCATATGCTTTTAATCCCAACACTTGATAGGAAGAAGCGGAGGGTTTCTGAGTTCCAGGACAGCCAGGGCTACACAGAGAAACTCTTGTCTTGAAAGCCAATATATATGTCTTACTTGTTTTAAAAATTTATACAGTATTTTTTGATCATATTCACCATTCCTGCCCCAACTTTCAGCTCCATTCCTAGTTCTCTATGTCTCTCTCCCTAGTGTCCTGTTTTTTCCCCCCCTCCTTAAGGACAAAGTCTCATTAAGTAGTCCTGGCTGGCCTTCAAACTCACAGATCTGTCTGCCTCTGAATATTTGAATTAAAGGCAAGTGTCACACGCTCAGCTTTTTAAGTTTTTATTATTTTAAAAGAATAACTCATTGAGTTCATTTTGTGCTGTCCATATGCTTCTGGGTGTGGGGGTCCTCCACTGGAGTGTGGTCAACCTACCAGGGGTTATACTCCTAAATAAAACTTGTTTCCCTTGACCCCAGAAGCCATTAACTGCCTGTATGTGCTCAGGTAGGAGTTGGGGGCTAGTGAACCTGTTGCTTCTCCATGCTAGTGTTGACTAGCTTGTGCATTCAACAGTGCCGTTGTTCTGTCATGCCTAGGAGACACTTTGCTGCTCTTGTTCTTCTTGGCTTTCTGTCCTTGATAAAGATCCCAGTTGTGACTGAGTACTCAGTTGACATTTATCCTTAAACTTTGTCAAGTTATGAATTTCTGCCCGAACCAACATCCATTGTACAAAAGAAACTTTTGATAAGATCTGAGAACTGTACTAATCTTTGAATATAGAGAAATAAATTTAGAGGACAGTTTACCAGAACCTATAAAGAGGCTGAATGAGTGATCTGTGAGATTCTCTAACTTACTAGCATAGCTTTAGTTAGAGTGATACTAGGTTTCTTTATCTCGGATGCCTATCATAAACTAGACACATCAATTTAGTAGACAATATTATGTTAAGGTACCAAGTAGCTCAGTTATTTGAATTATGTAGTTAAGTAGTGTAGAAGATCTCAAAGTAAAATAGTATCTATTTTTAGAATTAAAAAAAAATTACTTTGATGTGTAAGGCTATTTGCATGCATGCATTTATGTATGGATGAATATGAATGCAGTACCTGACAGGGCATGTGTGCTTACAGAGAAATTTCTCTCCTTTTTTTTTTTTTTGAGGTGATGTTTTGTCCGACCTGGAATTGTGTACCTCTGTCCCCACTTTGCAAATTATTTCAATTAAAATAGTGCCACTATGTAGCTACAGAGTAAATAACCCAATTAGTGTTACACCAGAATTTATATTTGTACATAGTAAATAACCCAATTAGTATTACACCAGAATTTATATTTGTACATAGTTTGATGATTTTCTTGCTCAGCTTAAATACCACTTGTTGCACTTACAAAGAACCTGGGTTCCATTTATAACACCAACAAGAGTGGTTTACCACCATTTATAAATTCTATTCTAGGAGATCTGAGACCCTTTTCTGATTGTTGGGGTTACTAGGTACATAAACAGTCTAAAAATTTACATATAAAATAAACACCTCACCCCACCCCAGAACAACAACAACAAAAAAACCAAAAGACCCCCAGCGAAACATAGAAACCAGAAACAACAGCAAAGAAGGCAGGACAGGCAAGTATGTATATTTACTATTGTGTTGAGCTGCTACTGAATTAGATTCAGTGCATAGTGGCAGCAGGGTTCATAATAGTTCTTGTACAGATATCTTCATGAAAAAATATCCTGCCACTACTACCTGTGTTAACACTGATTGATAGATGAGATGTCACTTGCATGTTGACAGTGAAGTTTTTATTAGCATTTTTTTGGGGAAGGTTTTACGTCAGACTCCTAGTGCTGGGATTTTAGACACTCAAATAACATACCTTGCCTCTTTGTGTTGTGTCTGGTGGTGCATAGCTGCAACATGCAAGAGGCTATGAGTTTGAACCCAGTTTGGGCTGTTTTGGGTTTCTTAAACACAAGCATGCATATATACACCTACATGTAGATGTACTACCATCATGCATATATAACCACTATAGTCAATGCAGCTGGCAGAATAAATCCTTGAAATATTTTACCAGTGATTTAGAAAATACTTAAGTGTGTTTAACATGTGAGTTTACTAAAATTCTTAAAATTATTAAATTTCAACATACATAGCATAGTACCTTGTTTCTTGTCATTGCTTCTTCTGTCTGCTGTTTTTCTCCCTAGCTGGTCTACTTTCTTCAAATAATCCCCTTTCTGCCTCATGTCACATGTTTATAAATCCTGTAGTTTATATATGAGAGAAATGTTAGCATAGCAGTTTTTACTACAGGTGCATAAAGTGTTGATTTTCCAGAGTTTATATGGGACAAAAGACAAAAGAGGAGTGAAAGGATTTACTTGACTTGGTGTTGGTAGAGAAGATCTGAGAAAGATTTGAGTAGCATAGTGAAGGATATGGCTAGCTGTAACCGTATTTTATGGAAATAAGTAGAAGATAAAGTTTCTGTAACAAATGCCAAAAGGAAGTTGTTTATAAAACTACAGTGCTTTCTTGCATAGTATAAAGTTAGAACCTTGGAATGGGTGGCATGATATAAATGATTGAATATTGGGAACTGTTTGAATGAAAAGAACAAAGGCCAAAAGAAGGATTATAATAATAAGAAAGAGTTCAACGATTTTGAGGAAAAAAAAAAAGACTGCTTTGGATGAGAAAATCAGGGTATAAAACATTTGATAACCTAGGAAAAAGGTATAGTCAAATCCTTGTATAACTTAACGTAAGTAAGTAATGTGCTGTGACTATCAGATAAGCTAGATTATGTATAGTAGAGGTGTATGTGGATTAATTAGTAGTCTCCTCAATCTCAGTTTGTATCTACCAATATTATATTGTAGATGACACTTTGAAGTGATACTTGAGAGTGCTGGATTCTTGGAGGTAGGTAGTTTTGTTTGCCATTATTGGAATAGAATCCTAAACCTTTAGCCAAACCTAAAGAACATCTTAACATCTTGAGCATTATGTGTAGGCATTCGAAGAGTTGTCTTTCAAGTAAGGAAACGGATTTCACTGTAGAATTTTTGACAGTTTTTTGGTTTTTTTGTCTCAGTATAGAGAAAACTTTATAATGTTTTAAAATAAAACAAACAGGCTTACAGTATGTAGAGATTTAGAAGAGTTATGACTGAGTAATCACTTCTGGATCACAATTCAAATCTGAGATTGCTAAATTTGTGTGTTTTGTCTTGTGTGTGAGATAGATGTGCAGGTGGTTATTAGAGGGAGAGTGTTTTGTCTTATGTATATGAGTGAGAGTATGTGTAGGGCTCATTAGAGATAGAATGTATATGCGTCTTTATGCACACACAGGTGCTTACATGCCACAGTGCTGTAGAGTGCTTAAGTACAACCTTAGGTATTGGTCAATCCTCTTCTACCTTGTATGAGACCAGAGTACCTTTGCCACTCCGTATGCCATGCTAACTGGTCAGTAATTTTCCACGGATTCTCTTGTTTCTGTTTCTCATCTCTGTAAGATGTGCTGGTATGGCAGTGCTACTGTGTTGACCTTTACATGGGTTTTGGGTCTCGGAGCTCTGGGCCTTATGCTTGAATGCCAAGTACTTTACCCTCTGGGCCATCTCTTCAGTGGTCAGAGGTCATCTTTATTTTATTTTTGGTCACCTCACTGACATTGGGCCAGAAAGCTAGATTTTTAGAACACTTTGAGAATCCATTTTGCCTGACTGCCTGAATGAGTGTCTCAATTAGAACTTCTCATAAAAATCAGGTTGTTTCTACTCTTTTCCTGTGACTCAGGGTTGTTCAACAGGAAATGAGGTAGGTATTCTCTCACCTTCTTTTCTCTCTTCCCTTCCTTCTCTGTCTGTGTCTATCTGTCTGTCTGTCTCTCTCTCTCTCTCTCTGTGTGTGTGTGTGTGTGTGTGAGAGAGAGAGAGAGAGAGAAAGATATGCTGGTCTCCTGAGTCAACCTTCTTAGTTCTAGGATTACAGGTGTGTATCATTGTACTCAGCTTTTTGTTTAGTCAAATATGGGTGAAGAGGTTACAGTTTTACTTAATAAATCACTCTAAATTTGTCATTTCTTCACATTTCAGTATTATTGAAGTAGTACTTCAGTATAGTACTTCAGTACAGTAGTAGCACAGTAATGTTGGTGACTGGAAAAATGTTTGCCACTTTACAGATAGGCAACTTTCCTTTAAGTTTTTTTATTTTACTTTTGGAGGCATTGGTGTCTATAGCCTTGGCTGTCTTGGAACTCACTGTGTAGATCAGGCTCACCTATAACTCAGAGATCTACCTGTTCTTCCTCTTGAGTGCTGGAATTAAAGTATGTGCCACCAGCCTAGTTCTTAAAATTTTCTAATTATTTTTGCTTTGATGGAATATTTGATTTTTCTAGGTTTCTTCTGAGAGTTTTGGTTGTTCTTAATAATAATTTGTTGGTATAATCAAGAAACCTTTGTCAAGATTTTTGTAAAATTCTTTTTTTTCTCTCTTTTGTTTGTTTTGCTATTGATACAAGGGTCTCACTACGTAGCCCTGGTTGTCCTCGAGCTCACTGTGTAGACCCCCTTGCCCTCAAAATTCAAGGCACCTGTCTTGCTTCTGGAGAGTTGGAAGTAAAGGCATGCCATCACACTTGGCCTAAGTTAGTACTTTAAGTAAATATCTTCTTTTGTTTAGACCATTTGGAGAAAGAAAATATAAATAAGACTATGAATCAAAAACTTTGTTACCTTTACTGTAATTTGTATCTGTCTGTATTTAAGCATTTTATATTTTCCATTTTATTCCTGATACTGTGTTTTGATCAGTTCTTAAGAGTTACAGACCAGATGGCTAAATTGAAAGCAGTTAATATTACTAGAGTATGTGAATATTGGGTAGGATGATACATGTTAAAATACAATTTAGGTTATCTTAGCTATTGGATGTTGTAATCTACTACTTACACATAGTGCCCTACAATAATAGATTGAACCTTTGCATCGTTCTTTTTAAAAAACAGAGTTTTTTTTTAGTTTATAGGAGACTTGCAGAGTGGGTTCCAGGGCAGCCAGAGCTTCACAGAGAAACCTCCCCCCAAAAAAACAAAAGTGAAAGAAAAGAGAAGTTTTAGTCTAAAGGATAATATGAAAATACAAATGTAAATGGTACAAAGAAATAAAATGTATGTCAGTTTGTCAGCCTTGGTATTAACTGATAAATTTGGGTTTGCTGTGTTAGAATAGGATATTTATCTGCATCTATAACATGTTGCCTCCCAATTTTCCCCTTCAATCTGTGACAGCCTAAATAGCAACAGATGTCTCCTGAGGGCCAGAATTACTCCTACTGATACTATAGGGGGATGCCAATATGTGAAAGGGTTCCTTTTGACTGTTACAGGACTTGAGGATCACACAGTGTTGGTGTGATGTCAGTTTTTTGGATTAGTTTGGCAGGTGGAAATTTCAGAGAAACTTTTTCTTTTAACTCTTGAGACAGGCTTTCTCTATGTACCTCTGGCTGTCCTGGAACTCTTGTAGATCAGGCTGGCCTTGAACTCAAGGATCTAGGTGTCTGCCTTCTGAGTGCTGAAATAAAGGCATGCATCACTACTGTCTGGTGAACTAACTTTTTTTTTTTTAAGGCATGGAGATTCAAGAAATTTTATGTATAGGTATTGTGGAGAGAAATGAAAATTAGTCAGGAATTTTAGTATATATTTGTATCTCATTGATATGGTAAACTGAGACTTTTATGTGTGTGTGTGTGAAAGATGTTTCTGCCTACTGAGAGCCATGTGTGTCTGCCATGTGTGTTAACTGGCGCCTGCAAAGTCCAGAAGCGGCACTGGGGCTCCTGGAACTGGAGTTAGAAATGGCTATGAGATATTGTGTGCTCAGTGGGAATCTAATGTGTGCCCCCTGGAAGAGTAATAAGTGCTTTTATTGGCTGAGACATCTCTTCAGCTCTGAGACAAAAATAGGCAAAAATTGCAACTTAAAAGTCGTGTATGATATGAATATTGAGAATTAGATGTAAACCTGTAATGGACTTGATCAAAAATGAAGGCTTGAAACTATTCTGAACTCTAGATAGCGTGTGTACTTTAATTATATCTAAGATAAACAAGGTGACTAGGAGTCAACTCCCTGAATTATATATGTCCTGTAATACCAGATAACATCTGTCTTGCAAGACTAGAATTCACAGTAGTCCTAATATATAATGCTTTTGTGAACAAAGTAGATCTTAGGTCAAGTATGTGGGATTGATCAAGAATTATTCCTGCCTTTATCAATGTTATTAACATAAAAATTTGAGGTTTTTTAATTTAAAATTTATAAACTACAATTCATAAAATCCATTGTTCCCAGATAAGTTGAAACTTTTTCCTTAAACTAACTTTCTTTCTTTCTTTCTTTCTTTCTTTCTTTCTTTCTTTCTTTTCTTCTTTCCTTCCTTCCTTCCTTCCTTCCTTCCTCCCTTCCTTCTTTCTTCCCTCCCTCCTTCCCTCCCTTCCCTCCCTCCCTCCCTCGGTGTTTGCCTGGAACTGGAACTACAGACAGTTGTGAGCTGCCATGTGGGTGCTGGGAATTGAACCTTGCTCCTCTGGAAGAGCAAAGGGTGCTCTTAACTGCTGAGCCATCTCTCCAGCCCCTAAGTTGAAACTTTTAAGACTTAGGTTTGGCCCAGTTATGATAGTGCAAACCTTTAATTCCAACACTCAGGAGACAGGCTGATCTCTGAGTTCAAGGCCAGCCTGATCTACAGAATGGGAGTTCCAGGATAGCCAGAAAGAGATACTGTCTCAAAGCGGGGGTGAGGGGAGCAAACTTTTTTTTTTTGCTAAATTTGATATATTCACATGATAAAATAATATTTTGGAGTGCTCTTTCATCTCTCACCATCCTATAGGAAATGGTTCCTTGAATATCACATTTACTTTTTGTTATTTTTTTAAATGACAGACCCTAACCCTTTGACAGTGTATTTTCTTTCTTTCTTTTTTTTTTTTAAAGATTCATTTATTATGTATACAGTATATAGAAGAAGGAAGATGTCATCATAGATGGTTGTGAGCCACTATGTGGTTGCTGGGAATTGAACTCAGGACCTCTGGAAGAACAGTTAGTGCTCTTAACCTCTGAGCCATCTCTCCAGCCCACACATTTACTTTTTACTGCAGTTCTATAGTTGGCACGCTGCTTTTTTTTTTTTTTTTTAAAGGAAATAACAACTAGTCTTTTTCTTCTGATTTATTGAATATTAGTTGAAAGTAAAATGGAGGTGAAAGACTAAGGCTTAATTTAGAATACAAAAGATCTCATCATTTAAACTTAAGTTTTTAGAATTATATTTTTATAGTCTTCATTGAAACTTGTTATTATTGACTTTATTATAATAAAGACTAGTCAATAAACTAGTCTTTATTGATGTGGGAATGAGGAAATGTATTTATTTTATTGTTACCTTGGAGGCAGGAAACTTGATCATCTGGAATTAAATTTCCATGATTTTTGAACACCTGGATGGAAGAATGATTTTAGAGATTAAAATACTGTAGAATCAGCAGTTTTAAGTAAAAACTGCTGCAAATCAGATGCCTAATTTCAAGGTTTTTTAACTTAAAGGATAAAAACCAAACTAACATTAAAATCATGAGCTTGTTTGTTCTTTTTTTTTTTTTAAACTTTATTTATTTATTATTTATTTATTTGCCTTGGTGTTTGTCTGGAACTGGAACTACAGACAGTTGTTAGCTGCCATGTGGGTGCTGGGAATTGAACCCGGGTCCTCTGGAAGAGCAGCCGGTGCTCTTAACCGCTGAGCCATCTCTCCAGCCCCAGCTTGTTTGTTCTTATTTCACATTGTCATTCCTTCTAAAATAAGAATTATGCTAACATTTATATTATTGGGTATAAATTGAAAAAACTTCATTAGCATTTTCATGCATGTAATTTAATCATGTTCACTCCAGTTTCTTTTTATCCCACATTGTGTCCTTTTCCACATCCTTAATAGTTTATATTTATATCTTTTATAATCTCCGCCTGTAAGAGAAAGGAAGCTTTTTTTTTTTTTTTTTTTTTTTAAACTTTATTTATTTACTTATTTATTTGCCTTGGTGTTTGCCTGGAACTGGAACTACAGACAGTTGTTAGCTGCCATGTGGGTGCTGGGAATCGAACCTGGGTCCTCTGGAAGAGCAGACGGTGCTCTTAACCGCTGAGCCATCTCTCCAGCCCCGAAAGGAAGCTTTTTTAAAGACTGAAAATACTTGATAATAAAGTGCTAAAGTTTCTGGATAAAAAATAGTCTTATCTTTGCATATGATTGAGAATCTTCTATAATGAGTATGTAATAAAAATAATTTTGAAATGTGGCTTACTTTTTTCTTCTTTCAGTATAATAATCATGAAATTCGTTCCGGAAAGCACATTGGTGTCTGCATCTCAGTTGCCAACAATAGGCTTTTTGTGGGCTCTATTCCTAAGAGTAAAACCAAGGAACAGATTCTTGAAGAATTTAGTAAAGTGACAGGTAAGTTTGATTTAATTGGCAGGAGGCACAACATCATCAGTAGTAAAGAACATATTTGTTTGCTGAGAATTTTTGCCTCAGAGCTGGAGAGATTGCTCAGAGTTTAATAGCAATGGCTGCTCTTCTGAAGGACCCATGTTTGATTTCTAGCATCCACATGGTGGCTCACAACCATCTATAATGAAATCTGGTGCCTTGTTCTGGCATGCAGGTAGAACACTGTATACATAATAATTAAGAAAATAAAAGAATTTTTACTGTGGCTATATGAGGTAAGTAGCTTTGTTATTGAGATAAGCCAGATGGTGGCTGTACAATGTTAGTGACAGCACTCAGGAGGCAGAGGCAAGCCAATTTCCTGAGTTTTAGGATGGCCAGGGATACAAAGGAAAAAACCTTCTCTGTGTGGTTATGTGGTGGTGGTGGTGGGAGAATAAGTAAACATTTGGGAGAGATGGCTTGGCAGTTAAGAACATTGGCTGCTTTTTCAAAGGACTAAAGTTGAATTGCCAGCACCCTCTTTGTGGTTTTTGATCATCACTTTTAGATGACTTGACATACCCTCTTGCCTCTGTGAGTATCAGGCAGACATATGCACGCAAGGACACCCATACTCAAATAAATTCAAAGAAAACAAGCAAGTATACATATACGTTGGGGGGGGATGATTTTCTGTCAGTTAAGCTAATTTAGGAATATACAGGGCTGGGAATAGAATGTTTACCTAGCATTTACAAAGCCATAGGTTTGATTCCTGTAACAACATAAAGCCTCGTGTTGGTGGAACAAACATACTTGTCATTCCAGTGCTTGGCAAGAGGATGTTCAGCAGTGCGTCTGAGGCCATACTGTGCTCAATGAGACTTTGTCTTAAAAGACAGACAAAACTAAACTTGGGACTACAGCTGCATTTTTTATTCAGGCTCTAAAATTGCTGGTAGATCACTTCCTTGTTTTGTATTTGTTTCTGTACTTAGCAGATAGTTATGAGGCTTTCCCTCATGTTAAAGGAACAGGTATTTTAACATGTTAATATGGAATAAATTTTTAAATTATTCATCTGCCCACACTGTTCAGAAAATTATTCTGTTAGTAGTCTTTAGAAACAAAGTTTTCAGCATTAGCAGTATTTTCCTTTGAAAATGATGATACTTGATTCTATTGATATTTGAGAGCACAAAAAGATGTTATTTAGATGAATTTTAGACCTGGCAAAATATTGAAGCCTTATTTCAGACACACAAAAAGTAAGGACTGGTTGTAGCTCAGCCTAGGAAAACTTTTACCTAGGTTGAAGACCTGGGTTCTTATACACATGACCACTCCCATCCAGGTAGAACTTTTTTTTTTTTAAATTTTTATTTTATGTGAACTGATGTTTTGCCTGCATGTATTAACTGTGTAAGGGTGTCAGATCTTGGAATTACAGACAGTTGTTAGCTGCCATGAGGATGCTGGGAATTGAACTCAGGTCCTCCGGAATAACAGTCAGTGCTCTTAACTGCTGAGCCATCTCTCTAGCCCCGTCAGGTAGAATTTTAATGCAATGAATTAATCTATAATCTGACAAGGCTTGACAAACTTATGGTGTAGGTGTTTTGTTTTTGTTTAAACATTATATGAAAATCTTACTTTAGAATACTAGGGCAGGGTGGTTGATTTGGAAAATTATTGAGCTCGTTGAAGAGTGTCTCTCTCTCTCTCTCTCTCTCAAGCTCTCTCTCTCTCTCTCTCAAGCTCTCTCTCTCTCTTTCTCTCAAGCTCTCTCTCAAGCTCTGTCTCAAGCTCTCTCTCAAGCTCTCTCTCTCAAGCTCTGGCTGTTCTGCAACTCTGTAATATAAGCTGAACTCGCAGGAATCTATCTGCCTGTCTCTGCCTTTGTGGTGCTGGGATTAAAGGCATGCTCCACCACTTAACTTGCTTTTGGCCCTTTTTTTTTTCTTTTTTTAAAAAAAAACAAAAAAACAAACACTATTTTATTTGCCTTGGTGTTTGCCTGGAACTGGAAATATAGACAGTTGTGAGCTGCCATGTGGGTGCTGGGAATTGAACCCCAGTCCTCTCTTAAACGATGAGTCATCTCTCCAGCCCTGCTTTTGGTCCTTCTCAAAATAGTTGTTCTTTTTAAAATTGTCAAGCTTAGAAAATAAAGATTTTCTAATTTTTTATTTAAAAAATATTTTAGTAAAACAAAATTTTTGCTGTTACTTATTTTTGCTGGTTAACTTACTTTTCTGGAATGTTTGTTTAATTTCAGAGGGTCTCACAGATGTCATTTTATATCACCAACCGGATGACAAGAAGAAAAACAGAGGATTTTGCTTTCTTGAATATGAAGATCATAAAACAGCTGCCCAAGCAAGGCGTAGGTTAATGAGTGGTAAAGTCAAAGTCTGGGGAAATGTTGGAACTGTTGAATGGGCTGATCCCATAGAAGATCCTGATCCTGAAGTTATGGCGAAGGTAAATAACAAGTAAAGCAATTTTTATTGAGTTAATAGGAGGAGGATGAGAGAAAAATTACTCAGTGAATTGTATGCATTGTTTTAAATGTTTTTGAAAAAAGTATAGTGTACTAAGTGATTAAGAGTTATACAATAAGAAATGTGAGTGTATGAAAGTGAAAATAGAAATCTTTATGGGGGAGCTGGAAAGGTGGCTCAGAGGTCCTGAGTTCAATTCCCAGCAACCACATGGTGGCTCACAACCTCTTCTGTATACTGTATACATAATAAATACATATTTAAAATAAAAAAGAAATCTTTATAGGCACTTATCTTGTTAATTAAAAAATATTTATGTATACAATGTTATGCTATCATATATGCCTGTATTCTAGTAGAGGGCACCAGAGCTCATTATTGATGGTTGTGGGCTATCATGTGCTTGCTGGGGATTGAACTCAGGATCTTTAGAACAGCCAGTGCTCTTAACTTCTGAGCTATCTCTCCAACCCTCTTCATCTTACAAATTTGTATTCATAGAGGTTGTCTCTCTCTCCCCCCGCTCCCCCACCTTCCAGAAAGGTTTCTTTATGTAAACAGCCCTGGTTGTCCTGGAACTCACTGTAGACCAGACTGGCCTCTAACTCACAGAGGTTTACACATCTGCCTCTGCTACCCAAGTTTTAGAAGTAAGGGTTGCTGGGATTAAAGGCACACACTACCACCATCCTACAGATGGTTTACTTATTTTGTAGATTCTAGAGTACTTTCTTTTGTGTATTTGAGGTTGGTCTCATTAATTTACCTGTTGTCAATAAGTTATATCCCTTAAAAGTAAGTGTGAACTATAGTGATCATAACAGAATTCTTTAGTTCTTCATAATTGTTAAGTATTCTGCTTCAGCATCCAGTTGAGATATCCTATGAGAATAACTCCTGAGGTAACACATTAGTGCAGTGTGTTGGATATTCTGTCTTGTCTTTTTGGAATCCCTTTACTAGTTAAAAGATCATATCAGCTACAGGTAGCTTACTTAAATCTATAGAGGACAGTGTGAACTATTGGGAAAACTGAACACTATTGAAGAATGATTGTTTAGAAGACATATTTGGGATTCCTTTTTTTTTTTTTTTTTTTTCTCTCTGTTTATAAATCTTTTTGGGTGGGGCTGGAGAGATGGCTCAGAGGTTAAGAGCACTGACTGTTCTTCCAGAGGACCTGAGTTTAGTTCCCAGCAAAACCACATGGTGGCTCACAACCATCTATGATGAGGTCTGGTGCCCTCTTCTGTAAAACTGTATGCATAATAAATAAATAAATCTTTAAAAAAAAAAATCTTTTTGGGTATACCACTTTGGAGTAATAAGTTAAAATGCTATACATGCATTTTATTTATTTTTATTTTTTTAAAGATTTATTTATTATGTATACAGTGTACAGAAGAGGGCACCAGGTCTCATTACAGATGGTCATTTGCCACAATATACATAGTTTGCAAAGAAGGAATAATACTTCTTAGCCCTCAAATTATATTTTATAATAATTATATTTTGAGAAGTTTTCAGGATGATGAAATTTGGGAGGAGGAAGTCAGATGTTCCTGGAAATTGAAACCCAGGGTCTCCCATGTGGCAAAGTGTCACACAGCTTAAACTCCTAGCATCTTACTAATAGTTTAAGCACTTTTCAAAAGCAGTCTTAATTTTGATTACCTGTGTTGTATTGAACATGCTCTAAAGAGCATGAGATTCACATCTTTTAGGAAGTGCTTTTATTTGTTGGAACTTGGTGTTATAGATCAGACTGGTCAGAACTCAAGAAATGCACTCTTGATTGCTGTTATTAAAGGTGTGCAACATTACTCCTCAGATAACTGTCTCATCTTTTATTTTAAAATTACTAAAATATTAAAGCTAGACATAAACTGTAATTTTACCATTTACGTGTTAGGTTTTATATCCACAGATTTTCTTATACTTTCCACTATCTCCTACCCTTCTGTACTATTAATGTGCTATATCTGTTATCATGAACCAATATTGAACATTGCAGAAATATATAACTTGGGGCTGGAGAGATGGCTCAGCAGTTAAGAGCACTCACTGTCTGCTTGTTTTTCCAGAGTACCTTACCTTGAGTCCCAGCACTCACATGGTGGCTCATAACTATTTGTTTTTGGGTGCCCTCTTCTGGCCTTCAGAGGCAATGCATGCAAATAATGTACAGATATACATGTAAATAAAAGACTCATAAAATGAGAATAGCTATAAAAATAAATATAGCTTACATTGGAATTCACATTTGGTGTAGTTTATGGTTTTTTTGATGAAAAAATGATGTGGATTAGAACATTAACTGAAATAATTTTTGAGGAAAAGTTAAAGTTTATAATTTCTCATAGATTTTAATCCATGTTTTCTGGGCTTGTAGCAATGTAAACAAATAAGTATGCTATGGATATAACATGGTGAGAGAAGCTTAGGGCAGGTAGCAAGCAGAAAAGGAAGAAGAGGGTCTTGGACCCTAATATACTTTCAAAGGCGGCACAACTAATTTTCATCAGGTCTTGCTTCTTCTAAAGGTTTTACAGCCCTCCCCAAACAACAGATTTGCCCAGACCTTTAATACATCTGCCCTACAAATTCTGTGCTTTGTCTGATTATACCTTAATTCTTGACAGCCCCTTATCTCTTAACATTTTACACTGTCACATGATTGGAATCATGCAGTATGTAGACATCTGAGAGTAGTGGTAACATTTTAAGTGCCCTCTTTTTGTGGCATTATGACTCTATAGCAAGAAAAGTAAACTTCCTCCTGAAGACAGGGTTTCTTTGTGTAGTCCTGGCTATCTTGGATTTCCCTGCTGCTGACTTCTGAGTAGAAGTAGTGCTGGCATTAAAGGCATGCACATCTACTGGCAGACTTACAGCTAAAAAGTTTGCTGTTTGCCAGTTTGTATTCTGAATCTTTGTTTTCTTTCTCTTTTTTTTTTTTTTAAATTTGGGGGAGTTTATGAATAAGGCTGTTAGAAGCATCTGGATGCAGGTTTTTATATGAACATAAAATTTTAACTTCATATTGAACAGGATTATAAAGTAAGAATATGTTTAGTTTTGTAACGAACTGTCTTTTACAGGAGCTCCAAAGTTTTTCATAACCTTACTCTGTGAATGAAAGTTTGCCTTCTACATCCTCACAAATGTTTGTATTAAAGCTTTATAATATCATTTTGTTTAGTTTTGTTTGTTTTCTCCCAAGATAGGATTTTACTGTTCTGGCTGTCCTGCCAATCTGGCCTTGACCTCACAGAGATCCTCTTGCTGAAGGGTTCATACTTTAGATTACTTATTTGCTAATAACTGATGAGCACCTTTTTTTTTTTTTTTTTACACTTAACCAGCAGTTTAATTTCTTGCTATTTACCCAGAGGAGTTGAAAACTATATATCTTATGTTTTACTGGTTGTAATTCAAATTAACTTTTTTTGGGTTGGTTGGGTGCTTTTAGAAATTATATGTACTTTTTGTAAATATTTAGGGAATTTGCTTTTTTTATTTCAGGTAAAAGTGCTGTTTGTACGAAATCTTGCCAATACTGTAACAGAAGAAATTTTAGAAAAGTCATTTAGTCAGTTTGGGAAACTGGAACGAGTGAAGAAGCTAAAAGATTATGCTTTCATTCATTTTGATGAGCGAGATGGTGCTGTCAAGGTAAACAAGTGGTAGATGTTTCATAGGCATCTAAATTAGACCAACAGTTCTTTAGTCTTAAAATCAACATGCTTTATAGATTGGAAGCAAAGCTCAAGTTAGAAAATTCAGTCAAGCAAACCTTTATTGGTCTCACCCAATTTCTTAAGTAAAAATACTGAAGAGGAAGATCTTTAATTAAAGCCTAACCATTTTTTTTTATATAGTTGACTAAGGCTTTCAGAGCTTATGTTAAATATTTTATAAGTTTTAAATTAAAATTACTTTGAAAGTTCATATTTGATATTGATCATTGTCTTTTTTAAAGGCTATGGAAGAAATGAATGGTAAAGACTTGGAAGGAGAAAATATTGAAATAGTTTTTGCTAAGCCTCCAGATCAAAAGAGGAAAGAAAGAAAAGCTCAGAGGCAAGCAGCAAAAAATCAAATGTGAGTAAAATTTGTATACTTTAAAGAAGATTGTATGCATATGTTTTGGCATCTATGAACTGTCTTTAAAAACAACTTGAATTGAGACCTTTGGGTATAGAGAGATGGCAAGATTCTGAATAAATGTTTATGTACAAGGGTATTTTTGTTGACCGTATTTTTGATAATTCATAGTATTTGATATTTGCTCAAAGGGAAGTCGGTTCTTAAATACTACTTATATACTTTACTATTGCTGTATAAAGTACAATGCATATTAGTGATCTGTATGACTATATTTTTGGCAAAAAATAGGGAGATTCCCCAAACGACCTTTTTTTTTTTTTCTTTTCCTTCTTCTTGTTGTTTGTTTGCTTTGAGCCCAAGTATCATTGTGTAGCACTCACTAGCTTGGCTGGCCTCGAACTCAGAGAGCTGCTGCTTCTGCTTCTTCCCCAAGTGCTGGGATTAAAGGTGTGAGCCACCATGCCCTACTTAGTGAATAGTATTTAAGCAAAAGAAAAGGAAGAGGCCACATTCTAGTTCACAGAGTTAAATTCAAGTTGGAGGATGGTAAGTTTTGTGCTTTAATCTCAAATGTTAACTAAATAAGTTGGAATTACATAGAATTTTTCAGATACCTTATAAAATAATCATTGTGATCCATATTTTGTTGAAGGGCTAAAGACATACTCTGTATAGTTTTGGTCTGGAAGCATTGAATAAAAGAGTTTTTATAGTCTTAATACTCCAAACTGTTGAATATTCTGTATGTAAAAAAGTAATGATATTTTCATATTTTAGACAATTAGATGTAGTTTGTTAAAGCAATACCAGATAGAAGTATCAGAC
>PVIH01001478.1:57885-160385 GCA_004025045.1 Sigmodon hispidus | reverse complement strand
AATGGTAAGGAAAATCAAGCAACCTTAAATATCTCGGCTGTATAGGAGCATATTCTATTGCAGAAGACCTTCCTATGAAGATCATGGAATCAAATACGGGACATTGAACTAATACTTGGACTTTGATATGAATTTCTTTAACAATTTTCTCTGCAGTGCAAGTTATTAAACTAAAGCTATTCTATTTTCCAAATGTGTTCCAACAAAAATCCTTCATAACTTCTAGCATGGTATCTTAATAAAGAATAAAGTTCTTCTCTTTAAAAAATCTGCTCTAAGTAGATTTTTCCCCTCTTTTTTTAATTAAGGATCTCAGCAGTGGTATTCTGAAATATTCTCTTGAATTTGTGCATTTAAATTTTATTGCAGTGATATAGATGAATGCCACTGTTGGTACCCTTAAATTTTATTTCTGCTCACCAAGGTTAATCATGATTGTCTATATCTTTTTTATAGTAATCACTTTTGAATTGTGTTCAGATGCAGTTTCAGGTGTAATCATCAGAGCTGGTTAGTCAGGCATTCCAGATAGTGGTTCTTTTCAGAACCTTTTTTAAAGGGTTGGTTAACTACCTCAGTAGCAGAGGATTGAACTATACCCTGTCTGTACTGTACATAGAAAACCTTTGTAGATAAAAGCAAGGCTTGTTAAATATGATATGAGGGTAAGATTTTAATAAACCAAATGTAACATTCTTAGTTGCCTTTAGTTTCAGAGGCTTGTAAGACTTCCTCATGACCATCATAACAGGCCTTGCTTTTGTCGTATTTTGTGGCTGAAAAAGCAGCCTTGCTTCTTCAGATATTGTAGTTATTTGGATGTATAATAGTTTAGCAAGATGTTACTTTTGTAAGACATCAGATGTTCAAAAAAGTGCATCCGAACTTGTACTAAATACTGCAGTGTCCCTTTATAAAAAGTCAGACTAAAACTGACAATTGTACAGCAAAGCCTGACATTTGGATATTTTGAAGTTTTTTCATAAATCATAGAAATTAGTATATGGCTGTAGTTTAGCTTTTTAGGTAAAAAGGTATGTTTCATTAGTGCATTTGTTACTGCTGATCACTATAAAAATGTGAATCAGCCTTCCATTTCTTATGCAGGTCATGATAACTTGTAGAGTAGAGTACAATCATTTGTGCTATGTTTTTAATTTTCTAAAGCACCTTGATGACAGTGAGTGTTCAGTGGTGAAGCATCCTCTATTGAATCACCCTCAAAAAATTGTTTGCCAAGTCCTAAGTTGATAGCTTAAAGTCAAAAGTAAAATTATAGTTTAAGTAGGACTTGGTGTAAAGAAATACCTTCTCCCCTTCCCCAAAGGGATACTGCAGTTATATCACATACTTAATAGGCACCACGATGAAGATCAGAGCTTATACCTAATTAAGGTTTTATACACACCAGTTCCCCAGTAAATGCAAATTTAACAAGAAAATTAGACATGTCATATGTTCAAAATGCTCATGGCAAACAATCATTTTGCATTCCTGCAAATAAAATTGTTTTATACTGTAAGCTGGAGGCGAGTGTAACTTATTTTTGTAATAAAGTTTTTATTTTTTTTATGTGTCATTAATATAAATGTGTGTTAGTATAGAAAATCTTCTGGTTTAAAAACTTAGAATTGCACACATTTCAGTATGTTCATTTGTACTTACATAATTTTAGAATAGTGGTTGCCAATAGCCTGTATGTTTCCCATTAATTGTTTTTTTTTCTTTCTTTTTTTGTTACATTAATAAACCATTTTAGTATGTTGTATGTCAGTTACTGGGATAGCTGGGGCATAGAGTGTAATTTAAAATTTGTCAATAAGTATTCATTGGAATATATGTAAATGTGCCTTGCCGGTTGTTGAAACTTACCTACAAAATGAGTATGGGGTGACAAAAATTTGTTCCTGGTGCTTAATGAAACTTTCTTCCACTGATTTTATATACCCTGTGCTTTTTAAAAGTACACCTCTCAAATCTTAGTGTAAGTTTGAGGGCTACACAAAACATGTACATTTCATTCTTACATAGTAAGTATACTAGGTCGTGGAAAGTGGGTCAGTTAAATGTAGCCTTCAGCAAAAGTGAATCTCAGTGTAATCCTTGGTGCTGGCACTTCCCAGGTCCAAGGAGTAAAATGATCCCATCTAAGAGGTCATTGCCATGCCTATTGGCACTTAACTGTCATACCATTTTTAACGGACACTGTCAAGGTCTTTTAGTTAATTCCTGGATTTATTTGTTGGGAAGCTAGAACAGGATTGACTTAAACTGCATTGTCAAAGTTGAAAGATGAACACTTTTGTGAATTCACAAATATGTTCATTAAGAAAACATTGAAGTATGGAACTCTTAGGTTTCTAAGATGGGCTTTTTTAGTCTCGGGACATGGGAGGGAAAACTGATTAAAAAGAAATTGAAGAATTCATGGTTATACTTAAGGGTAATGTAAACATTGGTGATGAAATATAGACTGAAGTGAAAATACTTGACAGTGTTCATTTTAATAACTTTGAATTTAAGCCATTATAATTTTAAAATTAAATATCATTTGCACTGTTCTGATAATGGGTGCAGTTTTTGAGCAATATAATCAGAGCTAAATATGCATGTAGTGATTAGTGATGTGAACAATTAAGTTCTGAGAAGAAATACTAACTGTGGTATTTTCAAACTTAAATTTCTGTAGTAAAATCAGTAACAAACTCTTACCAGAAACCAAGAAAAACAGGCAATGCATATAAACATAATTTTGAATGTTGTGTGGCCTATAAAGCAATAATGCAATTTATATGGAATGTCATGAGATATGAGAAATGGAAATGCGAAAATAACTAATCCTTTAGTAAAAATGTCAACATGTTAAAAGGGGGAATGTTAACTAATGTAGGTTATTGCATTTGTGATTTGTTTATGGGTTCTTGGCTTTGACAGCTTCAAAGAATGGACAGATAAGTAAAATTTTGTATATATTGTCAAGGAAAGGGCCTTTAATAGTCAAGTCCCTTCCTTGAGATAAAAAGCATATCCTTAAAGAATTTTGATTGTTGGACAAGTTACCTATCCAAAACAGACGCAAGATTTTGTTTCTGCAGACTACTTGGCAATCAAAAGTGTTCATAACTTTAGTTTAATCAGTTTTTAGAAAGTTACTTTGTGAGAAGTTATGTTAATTATATTCTTCCCAAGCATGCTTTTTGTGCAAGATTTTTAGTCATTGCAATTGAATCACATGTGTTACAAACAGAGAATTGAACTGCACAAAAGGAATCATGTTCACAATGGCACTTAAAAGTATCATGAGAAACTTAATGATTACTGCAGAACTTTTACTATTTGATGCATTTTTTTGATTAAACAGACGTATAAACATTTTCTCATGATAGATTAGGGATGACACAAATGAACTGAGGGGGCGATCTGGGCTATATAATTGTATATAAGATATTTGAAATGATGTATTTAGTATTAGGATGAGCATCAAACCACATGGGTAAATTAACTTTAGTACAGCTTTTTTTGAAATTACTTGGTCAGAAACAGCAAGCATATATATCATCATGTTACGACATAGTCACTTTTTGATGGGGAGAAATTAAAATAGAGAAGGGCTTCATACATTAAAAAAGATAGCCAATCCTAGAGTAAATGCTTGCTCAGGTTCCTAAAAATAATACCCTCCAAGACTGTTTTCTCCCCACTTACACATAGCATAAACAGGAATTCAGCAATGGGTATAAAATTACTAAACAACTTACTTTAACAATCCCCGGAACAGACTACTTGGGATGATTTTTACAGTGTAGTATTTACTTAGTAATCTTACCACTCAATAGGGCATGCCACTAAAGATGCTAATTATGAACCAAGGCTCACACAGGCATTTTTTAAAAACTGAGCCAATGTATAGATGGACTTTTGGAGTCTGTCACTTTTTAAAAGTTCTTAAAACCATATTAGCACCACAGTCTGCCTTCAATAATGTACTTAAAATGTTTTTCAGGACCAGAAGCATTCAGTTGGACAACATTTTTTTTTTTTTTGCAAATGCAAATCAATATTACTCTGGGTCAAAGATTATGTTTTTAATATTAACAGTAGTCTGGCAAACATTTAGAAGTCTGACATTGAGAAACAAAAGCTTGTACCTGAGTATTTTAATTAAAAAAAAATTAGATTTTAGCTTATTTAAATTCTTTTACATTTATTTATCCATAGATTTTATATTTATTTTATTCCTTTCGTCTCACTGAAAGCTGTCTGCAGGCTTTTGATTTGGATTAGATGTGTGAAGTACTGTCTTTCGCCAAAAACCTCAAATTACCTGTTTTTTTCCCAACGTAGTGGGTTTGTGCTTGTTTGGAGATCAGTTCAAAACTATCTGTACTATCTGTACTGCCTCTGATGTTAAGATTTTATGTATAGCATAAGGAAGCTAGCTCTGACTATATTTTCCTAAGAATAAAGACCTATTTTTGTAGCATGTCTTAGGATCTCCAGGAGTCCAAGAATTATTGTGAGTGTCCTCCATTTCATCATTTTTCACTCAACAGTTTTAAAAATAGACATCTGGAATCTTTAGAGCTCTATCTCATTTGGTCATGCATACATTCAAAGTAACTAGGAATTGGTAAAAACATTCCCCAAATACCTCTAATTGCAAGCCACATGACTGGGAAATGTATAGAATAAATGTTACGGGCTGGTATTCATTTAATTTTAAGTTTTGGAAATATGGTCACATACAAGCCAATAGATTTATGAACTCCATGATAATTTGTTTTGGGAACATGCTTCACCATGTAGTGTTCTTCTATTCTCCAGTTTTATTTCTGGCAAATAAAATTTCTTTGAAGATTGGAAAATGAGATTGAAGTACCAAATAATTCAGGAGAGGGGAAGAAGAAAATGATCTCTTGATAAAATTTGCATTTAGATTACTACAAATGAGTTTATGTGAATGAACTCTGCTCCATTGCATATTAAAGTCAGTGGCCACGTACAGGACTTGTAAGTATATTCAGGGTTTTCTGGTTCCTGGTTTGAAGTTAAGAGTTGGAGGTGGGGCTACAAAGGAAATAGGGGTGGTTTGAAATACTTGAGGAACCTTACTACTTGATTTAAATAGTTTCTGCTGTAGCTACCCAAGTTTTTTATTTGTTAGTGAGAACATCATTTCAAGACTAATGATTTGGGAGTCTTGCTAAATCACTTTGTAAGCCATTTAGACATTACTGTCTTCAAGCATTTTAAAATCTATTCTGACACAATAAATTCAGTTGTGATAAAAGCAAGGGTTTTTACATGCTTAAATGACTTAGTTTCTATTACAATTTAAACTTAATTTCTGATTTGAGAATTTCAAAGGTTACATGTGTTGTCATTTCGTAAATTACTGTGAAAGGATTATTGTGATGAAATTTCAACTTGGAGAGTTGTCAGCTTTTGCTATTTTAGGGAAAGGGGTCAAAAGGATTTGAGATAGACAGGCTATTACTATAGAATGCTGAGTAAAACAAGACTTGATAACAGTAATAAAAGATTTATGGAAAGTTACAGAGTCTACATGGCATCCCACAGAAGTCCTGACATTCATCCTATATTTTGATCATTTAATGGTGTTAACTTTTTAAAAAATAAAATTTGAGTAAATATGGCACTTATGGTATTCAGGTACCTGAGCTATTTGCAGAGCAAATTTATTAAACCTGGATGCCTATATATTATTTTAAACCTAAATGGATAATACTGGTATTTATATTGGTTATAGAAGAGTCAGCCATACCTGGAGGTGCATCTTACAATCCCAGCTAGTCAGGATATTTAGGCAGAAGCTAGAAGAGGTAGGAATTCCACTGGTAATTTTTTTTATTCCATAATGAATTAGAAAAGTGTATGCATTATTTGATTTCATTTATTTTGAATGTCCCTCAGGACAAAAGCTAAGAACAAAACCTAGTCAATATTCTAAAGTCATATATGTTTTTACATTACACTTTTAATTTCTCTTCTACAGTCAACAGTTCACGTGTATGTAGTACAGTGTAGTTTTGGGAGTTTACTTCGCTGTTTTTTCTCTTGAAATACTAGTCAAATGTTCGGAAAAAACTAATGGGACTACATTAGAATTGTTAAGGACAAATGTAATTTCTTTAAAATTTACCATGCCCCTAAGTTCATCTTCATTTTTATAAAAATTACACAAATTCTAGTAGACATTTTGGGCTTTTGATGATGCATAAAGTAAAGGGCACAAAGAGACGATAATTGTGATCATATAGTTTGTATGGCTTAATGCTTTTTGATCAGTTTGCTTAAGTTACTAGTTATGTTATGATCGTGTTTATTTTTTGCCTTCTTTAGAATGGAAGCTTCTTAAAGGGCAGGGCATCTGAGAAATGGTACTATACAGGCAGGTCAAAACAATCTTAAGCAAGCACTTTTCAGTTTGTAGATATTCAAGTAGTTTGCTGTTTTGTTTAATTCATTCAAAATCTTTTTAAACGCTAGCATGATGCTGCCATTCTAGTAAATTATGGTTATTAAGTTTCATGTTTAAATTGTCAATATGACTTTAAAAAAATATAAATAGCTTTGCCTTTAATTGCAGGACCATGCAGTATGATTTAAAAAAGGTTTTTATGTTTTACAAATTTTCAAATATTTTTTGAAATTCATTACTTACATTTTTTAAATTTGAAATTGGAGGGAAAAAGCATAAGTCATTCTTAGCCATGACCCTCTGAAAATCCAAGCCTATCAATTTTCCCTTATGATAGTGTGCAGGTTAAGTATATGGTGCTACAGAAAATCCTTCTTGTTTGCTTATGAAATGGTATACTTAAAGGTTCAGTTTTATGTTGTTATGATATTTATAAGATTCTTTAGATAGCAGTTTGAATGAGAGGATAATTTAAGTTTTGAAATTGCTGATTTTAACAGTATCTACACTATACTTTTAAGTATAAATTGGTCAAAAATAGCTTTATCTACATGAAAAGTCTTATAATCTACTAGTTGGTAGGTGGTAAAAGTTAAGTCATGAAAAAAAATGGGCTTTAGTTTTGAATAAAGATGGTGTTCATTTTTATTGTGTTTGTAGTTTACAGTGTAACTTGAATGGTATTGTTCCCGTTGGTACTGAAGATGGAATTCAGGACCTTACATATATGAAGCCTGCTCTCTCTACCTACCCCTGCTGATAAGATTTTAAAACTCTTATTGGAAAGCCCTTAAACAGTACAGGCTATGAAATAATAAGTCTCCCTGTATTCTAGAGCACTCTCACCTCCCTCAGTTATAGTAATAATCTTTAACCTCTTTGTTTTTGTTTTTAGGGCAAGGTTTCTCTGTAGCTCTGGCTACAGAACTGCCCTAGAACTCACCTGTGGACCCAGGCTGGCCTTAAAAAAATCAGATCCATCTGCTTGTGTCTTATAAATTCTGGGATTGAAGATGTGAATCATCATGCTGATTTTTTTATTTTTTATATTTACTTTTTTAAGAACCTCTTAATTACTGTGTAAGCAGTTTTTTCCTTTTTGAAGAATTTAGTTTATACCAGTTATACCTTTACTGTTATTTGCTTTAAAAAAAATATGCTAAGCTGAAAAGCACACATGTAATATTAGCAGTCAGGCTGAGACAGGATTGAATTGACACCATCCTTGCTGATACAGTGAAACACAAAACAAAACTATAGCTCAAAATAAATATACAGCATAGAATACTTTGCCTTCATTTAGTGATTAGGTTTTTTCTCTGTCAGAATTGTTGACACTGATTTACTTTGTCACCTGAAGATAGCCAATATAGTATATAATGTACATTTCTTTTATGTTAAAATAGGCCCTTTGGAGGTTAAAACCCTCACACAAAATGAATTTCTTTAATGTATCATCATTCATTTATGTAGATGCTATTACTAAAGAACTGTGATCTCCCACCCCCTTTGAGTTTCTAGTTACTCTTGTTAAGATAATGTTAATGGCTTCTCATTAATGTATTCTGAGATTGTTCTTTACTTTATTGCTGAGTTCCATAACTTGTGCTTGAGTATCATTTGAATTTGTTTTCAGGTAGTAATATTTTGAGAAATGCTTCACTACCTATGAACACTTACCCTTGCTGGAAGACAACTGTTATACCTTTGTCTTGTTTGGTAGTTGGATCATTTTTTTTCCTTAAAACTTACAGATAATTCCCAACCTCCTTCAGTATTCTTGTCATACTGTACTACTCTATCCCTTTTTGAAACAGCCTTGGCCACCTCAGTTGTTTTATTTTGCTTTCATCATCAAGTATTGAGTTTGTGTACAGCCACCCACTCACACACACACTGGTCAAGAACTCAATAATCCTTCTGCATCTTTAACTCTAATCACTCTAATCCCTGATTGCTGGGATTAAAGGTAAATTCCACAATGCCTGGCTTATACTTTTTTTTTTTTTAAAGTAGATTTGAGTATATATCAAAATATCATGATTTAGCAATTAAGTATGAAGATTTCAGATACAAGTACTCCAAAAGTAAAAAGATATAGAGGTAGATGTGGATTTCAGAGGGAGCTGCTTGCTTTGTTTTTAATTTTTTCAGTTTTAATTGAAAATGATTCTTACTGGACTTAGATTTATGTTTAACCTTCCTCTATGAAAGAGTACCGTTTTTATATTTCATTTAATAACTTCCTTCTCTTCAGTACATGTATTCTTTTTTTTTTTTTTTTTTTTTAAACTTTATTTTATTTGCCTTGGTGTTTGCCTCGAACTAGGAACTGGAACTACAGACAGTTGTTAGCAGCCATGTGGATGCTGGTTATCGAACTCAGGTCCTCTGGAAGAACAGTCAGTGCTCTTAACCGCTGAGCCATCTCTCCATCCCCAGTACATGTATTCTTAAATTTATTTTAAGTGCATGGTCTATATCTAAATCAAACCACAGCTCTGATTTACTACTGAGAAAGATTTATGACCTGTAGTGGGTCACCTCCTTAAGTTTTTATAGAAGTGTAGTCAATGTAGCACACTCAGCTGTGGACTTCTGTACTCTATCATTGAGTAATCTAGTCTTAAATGGGAGAATTTTTACTTGCTTATATCCAATAAATTGAAAAGGAGTACACATGATTATGCTTCTAATTTTTCTTCTGTCTTGTGGTTCCTAATTTGTAATTATGAAAAAAATATTGATAATTTTTGTTATCTATTTATTGAGATAGCCAAATTGTAAATTTTTGTGAGAGGAAAAAAAATGAGGATTTCAAGTTTTATTTTCACATTAGGAGCAGAGAAGAATAACAGTGACAGGGGTCATGAACACAGTAATCATGTTGAGATTGGATATAGACCTTAAAAGTGATTTTGTAAATGTCACCCCAGTTTTCTCCCTTTCCACTTTTGCAAATCAAGAGGTCTTGTCTATTGTCTTTCTTCGAAAATGCACTTGTATGCAAAGTTTGTAGGAGTTTCAGTTCTTCAACTTTTTTTTAGGAGAATACTTAACTTTTTCGGTACATTAAATACTCAATTTTAAAATGCAAATTGTTAGTAGAGTACAACATGGGAAACATTAATGGGCTTGCGAAGATATTTTACTAGCATTTTGTAGTTCTCATTTAAAGTGTTAGAGCTAGCCACGGTGGGGAATGCAGAGGCAGGCAGGTGGATTGGGTGGTCAGCCTGATCTGCAGAGCAACTTTCAGGACAGCCAGGACTATACAGAGAAACTCTGTTTTGAAATAAAAAATAAAGTACTAGGGAGAAAACTGGCTGCATGCCTATTCAGTGAACAAAGCAGATTATTTTGAAGTGTCTTAAAAAATGACTAAAGGTTTAGAACATTTTAGCATAGGGTTTCAGAATATTTGGAAAGCTATTCATAGTTAACATTTCACAGCTTTTGTATTACCATATAAGAGGCTTCAGTTTTTTATTACTACAGGTAGCTTTTAGATTTGATATTTTGGGACTTGATTAGTGTTTGTCTTCTGTGGAATATGTTTATACTGCTTAATACTCTTATTTTTTTTTTTTAAAGATTTATTTATTTATTATGCATACAGTTTTACAGAAGAGGGCACCAGATCTCATCATAGATGGTTGTGAGCCACCATGTGGTTTTGCTGGGAATCGAACTCAGGTCCTCTGGAAGAACAGTCAGAGCTCTTAACCTCTGAGCCATCTCTCCAGCCCCTTAATACTCTTATTAAAGAGTCTAATTTTTAAAACTTTATCTTTACAAGTGAGTATAATTAGATCATTCTTTGGATTTCTAGATCATTGAATTAGTTAGGCTTATTAAATACTGATGTTTCTTTTACTGAATTAAAATCCAGTATCAAAACCTATTTAGGATAGATTTGTTTGTTTGTTTGTTTTTTCAAATGCATTGGTGTTTTGCCTTTATCTACATCTGTGTGAGGGTATCCAGTTACCCTGGAACTTACACATAGTTGTAAGCTGTCATGTGGGTGCTGGGAATTGAGCCTAGGTCCTCTGGAAGAATATCCTTCAACCACTAAGCCATCTCTCCTTCCCCAAAAATCTCTTTGCTTTTTAACGCTAATAGTACTTCCACACAGTTCCATATACCTCAGTTAGCTCAGTCTGGATGTGAACATGTACCAGGGAACTAAAGAGGAAAATAATAATCTTTGGTAGACTTTCTTCTAGTTAAAAGTGTTGGATATTTCACACTTGGACTGCTGTTCTTATATTCATAGGATTCTCAATCTGATGACTGATTTGTTCTGTGTATTCATTTCTCACACAAACTGACAAGGTATAGGTTGATAAGCAAAGTAACTGGACTGCTTCTAAATAGTCATGGTTCCAATGAATTATTTCATTTCCACCAACTTCAGTATTTTTAGGTGAACACAATAAAACCTTTTAGTCATTGAGACAGTTAAAAACAGCTATGTATAGTTATATACTCAATTTATGAGCTTTTGTGCCTGCTGAAGTATTATAGTCAAACTTTACCTGGCTAATCTTTATGCTTTTTGTTGTGAAGGCTATTTATGAATTTTGTAATACCTCTAGCAAGAACGTTTCAGGTTACTTCCCCCTCTTTTTTTTTTTCTTTTTTTTTTTTTTTTTAAGGAAAACTATAAAGCCATAGTTTTTGAGACAGTCTCACTATATAGCCCTCCTTGGTCTGGATCCCTCTGTTTAGACCAGGCTGTGCTGAAATCCACAAGAAATTTGCCCTTTTCTGTTTATGAGTGCTGGAATTAAACATGTATGCCATCCTACTTGGCCCAACCTTTATTGTATTGGTAATTTGGATTTTTTTTTTGCTTTATTTTGTTTTAACAAATACAGGTTAATCAAAGACTCCAAATTAACATGTCCTGTCCCCAAAATATCAGTAACTGCACCTTTTCACAAATAAACAATGTCTATTGAAACCCCTCCTACTTAATAATTTTAGTTGTACCTGTTTGTACTGAGCTTTTGAGTATACAGTTTATATTCAAATAAGGTTTCTTCTCACTTGTTTTTAGTAGCTATTAACAGAATGTTTGTATCTTGATACAAAACTGGATATTTGTCAAAGATTTTTAACCTTATAGTGTCCCTTGTTAGTGAAATCAGTCTTGAATATCTCCCCTAGTACTTTACAGTTCTTTACTCTTGTATGTGTCTTTCTCTTTTTTCTATTTTAGTTTCCCTAATCTTTATATAGTTCATACCTGTTTTTTAATTTCAAGTCTTGATTTCTGTGTCATGTATAAATTTTCTCGTAGTTGTCTCTAAAATATTAGAGAACTTAAATTGCCACAGCTAATCATTTTTAAATCATCTGGTTGAAGTGGCAAATATTTTAATTGGATTTTTAAAGAGAAAATAAAAAAACATATCTAGTTTTATACACAATAAATGACATTTTGTAACATAAAATGCAGGCCACTTATTGTTAATTTTCAACTTTTGTAAGTTGACTTCAGTCTACTAGTCTTCATTTATGCATCAACTACTTTTTTGTCTGCTTTTAGTTAATATTAAAATTAAACTTTTTTATGTTTACAGTTTTTCCCGCATGTATGTTTGTTCAACGTGCATGCTATGGTCTGAAAAGGTCAGAAGAGAGTGACATGCCCTATGCCCTAGAATTGGGATTAAAATAGTTTTGACTTTTCACATGTGTACTGAGAATCTTACATTTGTATCTTGGAAAAGCAGTCTGTGCTCTTAACTGCTGAGCCATCTCTTTAGCCTTTTATAGTACAGTTTTTTTTTTTTTTTTTTTAATCTGAGTTCTGCCTTATTCAGACAAAATCTTACAAGCATTCAATTGTCAACATAAGTCTCAGAATCTGACATTGCTTTCTTGCACAATTAAATAGGGTTTTCATATATGCTATATATGCTGTCTGCCTTATTAAAAAAAGTTTGTAAACAAAGGTATCTGGAGGAAAGTCAGTTTTAAAACATGGCATCATTTTACTTGAATCTTCAGAGCTTTTAATAATTTTAAAATTGAATTTCTAGTATTTCCTGCGCTAATTACATCCCTATTATTTAGAATTCCTTCACATGGTTACATAGGGAAGGTAAAACAAAACAAAGCAAAAACAAACAGGAAACAAGCTACTTGAATTTGTCAAAGACCATGCATTTAAGTAATTTTAAATAAGTTTAGGTAGATTGTGCTTTCACCATCTTGAGTTGGTGTTTGAAAGGGTATGTTGGGTCATAGCCATATAGGTCTCATATTGAAGTTTGTACTGAATTCCCACAGAATGACTCCATTACTGCTACCATCAGTGAGTCTAAGTATTGTTGAGAAAGCACGGCTGTTTAGCCCCAAGAAATAAGTACAAGTTGATCACATAGATATTAAGTGTGTGTACTTGTGCACAACTGCAAATAGAAGTGACTGCACTATTATCCAAGCCCCTGGAAAATTAGAGCTCTTAATTGCCTTGAGTGTAGTCCATGGAACTCATCCACTAAGAATTCAGATCTTCACAGACTTGTGTTCATATGATTTACGCCCACATGAATGGTAACTGCCTTTTGAGTTTTCCAGTTAATAGCTTTCAATAAAATTTTACAAAACAACTGTATTCAAAATTTGAATTTGGATATACTGTGTTGAGTTTATTAAAGTCGGAATAAGTTTACAAGAAAAATTTTTAGCACAAGTAAAAATTTATTTAAATTAGTTAAACCCTTACTATAGAATTATAATTGAAACACTATTTTTGTTCTTTTGTGTCGAGGACATATTGTGGCTTTAGTCTAGCTTGGAGCTCATGTAACCAGGATGTCCTCAAATTCATGGCAGTGATTTTGCTCTTTTCAGGTGCTGGGATTACTGGTGTGAACTGCCACACTTGGTGTACTGTACCCCAAAAGCCTAAGTGCCATATCAAAAGTGCCCTCTTTCCCCGTATCCTGTGTCATAGCTGGTCTAAGAAAGCCTTATTTAGACCACAATGTCCTCAAACTTGTGGCAGTCCTTTGTCTCTAAGTGCTGGGATTACAGACACCACAATTGGCCCAAAGTGCTTTAAGTTGTATGAAATACTAAGAGGATAAGAGTTGTAAAAACTTACAAGATATTTTTATGTTAAATATTTAAACTATAATGTTAAGTAGACATTTAAGCTTCTAAAATATAGTAAACATTTTTCATGAAAGGTGGCTGACTGAAATATAGTTAACCTTGTCACAAGCTAGTAATTAAATTATAAATGCTATTTCCAACTTAGTATTTTTTAGTAAATGAGTTGATACATTTTTCCATTGTCAGGCAGTTACACATTTTCTAAAGTTATCATCACACCTAATTCCATAACAGATTTTAGAAGCTAGCTTGTTCTTCATAAGTTAGAAACAAATGGACAAATATGAAATATTTATCCTTTCTGGTGCTAACACTAGATGCCATACACTCTTGGTGGTGCTAGCTTATTTTAACTGGAGTATCTTTACTTGAGCCACTGATTTTGTAAGGTTATAGCTTTTTGTTTCTTTCTGATGGAGTTTTTTGTCCAGAAAGACCACAAAAAGATTAAATATGAAAGCAATACTTTTGGTGGTGTTGGTGTTCGAGATGGGTTTTCACTGTGCCTCCTTGTCTGTCCTGGAAGTCACTCTGTAAACCGGGGTGTCCTTGAACTCAGGTCTGCCTGTTCCTCCCAAGTGCTGCGACCACTACCTGGCTGAAAGTAACTTTTAAGCATCTTAAGATCTCTTATAAATTGCTGCATTTCTCATCAGTGAATTAGTCTACATTTCAATTACTTTCAGAACTTGAATTAAAGCAAATCATTACCTATTTGTATAGACTTTTATATTCAGATGTAGATATGTTGAAAGGTTTCAGGGAGAAAAGTTAAACTTGAAAAATGAATGAAAGCAGTTCAGTAATTTGAGACTGAGAAGGGAGGGCACTTAAAGATTCCTGTGATGACCCTGAAGGGAGAGAGACTCCTAGAGATAGAGTATGGTATTCTCTTCCCGTGCTCAATCTGTACAGGTGGTGGAACTAAACTTGTTAAAATGTTTTTCATTTAGCATCAGAATTAAGTAGACGTGAGCTAGGCATTGTGTCTCTTGCCTGTAATCTCAACTATAGGAGGCTGAGGCAGGAAGATTGCTGAGTGCTCAAGGGTGGATGCTGTCTTTAAAAAAGTACATGTATTGTAAACTGGGATTTAATACTACCTCAGATTCCTGTACACTATAGGATATGCTGGGAGGATGAGAGATATTAGGTTTCTCTCGTTAGGCATTTCATTTAACTTCATCTAGTGCTTCATTCTGAAATTTAAGTGAAAATAAAGATAACTGCTGTTTGTGCAAGTATCTTCCCAGAGGCTTTTTCATATCCTGACACATTAAATGCCCCGTTACGTGATGTTGAGGGGGAAAATAACTATAATAGCCTTTAAATCTGCCCTGTATTATTTATACATTACATCTATGTGTGACTTGTCTCCCTCACTAGATTGTAAGCCTTTGGAGGTCAGAAACTCAAACTCATTGTATCTTCCACCACATCTAGCACAGTGCCTTACACCTATTTGCGCTATTCAATAAATATTTAAAATAATGGACATACTATTGAAGTTTGATGTCTATGGGCCTTTAGATGGATTATCATAGTTTTTAAACATACTTTTAGTACACACAGATGCTATGATTTATCAAAAATATGTACATTTGCTGAACTCTTGTATGTAATCCTAGCACTTAAGGCTGAGGTAAGGTAGAGCGTTCAAGACCAGCTGGGCTACAAAGTGAGAGCATGTTTCAAAAATCTTAACATGGTAGTGGCCTTTCACAGCCTATAAGTCCAGTCCACTTTTCTAACATTCAGGCCTCGTTTAATTTGAACTTTCTCCCAATAAAAAGATTCAACTTCAAGTTTTAAATTTTGGGATTAAAAACATTCTGGTTTTTCTTTGTATTTAATTCCTACAGTACACATTTCATGTTCAGTAGTCATGGGATCAGAAGCCCCAAAAAGACTGGCTATAATTGAGGGGAGAGAGCTCTAGAGATGGTTCAGTGGTTAAGAGCACTGTTTGCTCTTCCAGAGGTTTTGAGTTCAATTCCTAGCAAATGTGATGGTCCTAATGAGATCTGCTGCCCTCTACTGGTATGCAGGCAGAACATGATACATTAAATAAAACTTTAAAAAAAAAAAAAAAAAAAAAATTTGAGGGGGAGGACAAGTCTTTCCAGAGATCTTGTGTTTTTATCTAGACTAGTGAGTGGAATAATCTTCATGTTTTGAAATCCAAGTAAAATTTTTTGCTAATGTACAGAGATGTATCATAAGCGCTTCTCCCAGTTTAGTCTGTCCATAATAGAGATGAGAATGCAGAGGATGAAGTGGAAGTTAACTGTTAAGTAACTTAGGCAAGACATTTCCATAGCTGCACTAGAGAGCTTAGCATTTAATACAAGATTAGAATGATATTTTATGGACACGAGTTCAAAGTGAATAATGACTGAATAAGAAACATTTAATAAAGGTCAATTTTCTTTGAGTTTTTTTTAAAACTTTATTTATTTATTTATTTATTTATTTATTTATTTATTTATTTATTTATTTATTTATTTATTTGCCTTGGTGTTTGCCTGGAACTGGAACTACAGACAGTTGTTAGCTGCCATGTGGGTGCTGGGAATCGAACCCGGGTCCTCTGGAAGAGCAGACGGTGCTCTTAACCGCTGAGCCATCTCTCCAGCCCTTTGTTTTTTTTTAAACAACTTTTTGTTTATTTGTTTGCCTGGAACTACAGACAGTTGTGAGCTGCCATGTGTGTGCTGGGAATTGAACTCAGGATCTCTGGAAGAGCAGCCAGTGCTCTTAACTGCTGAGCCATTTCTCCAGTCCCTTCTTTGAGGTTTGTATCCTCAAGATTTTATTTGTGGATTTTTAAACAATCAGGCAGGGTGTTTAGCTCAGTTCTTCACCGATTACCATGTTTGAGCCAAAGTTCATTTATCACAGCCAAAATACTTTTAGGGAAGAATTTTACTGTTTCTTAATTCAAAACCAATGTAGGAAATCAAATTGCCTAGTTCATTGTAATTGCTCCTGCAAAGAAATTAGACAAGTGTTGGGAAGGTGTCTAGTTTGATCAGAACTGAGAACATTTTGTTTAAAGTACACACTGGCTCTTGGTAAAATTAATTTCAGAATAAGCTTTGGAAACAAACTATTTTAAAACTACATCTTAAGTGACTAACCAGTTCAAAATATGTAGGCCACATTAAGCACTTAAGGATAAATGAAAATTAATTCAACTTAATCTTTTCCAAATGGTTTCTATTTTGGTATTACCAGTAGTGTGTTCATATAAAAATCAGGATTTTTGCGGTCCTAGGGATTTTAGACCCTGCACATATTTGCAAGCACTCCACCATTGATTGGACTGTAGTATCCTGGCTAGTCCTTTAGTGTGAGGTAGGGCTTTATTATGTGGCCTTCAACTACTGTAATTGTTAGATTACAATTATCTCCTGTAATCTCAAGTGATAGGATCACAGTGATTACCATGCCATCCTAAGGAGTTAGTGTAGAATTAAAGTGAAATTAATGTTATATATTATTTTGAAACAAGATTTAAGCTTTGCATGAGTATATAATACTTAAAGAACTAGTTAATAGTTACTGTGAGATGCCTTCTTTGCCATTGGAAATATTACTACCATCTAAAAGATGGTGTGTATTTTAAGTTATCTAATGTCCTTTGACCCATAAATTGTATCAAAGTTAGTTCTGAAGAAATATTGGAATATGTAAATTTAAGAACAAGGATATCAATGAAATGCTTAGCAGTAGTTGTGGGAAGAAAGTGTACATTCTGAAAAGGAAACAAGTCACTACGAATGACCCACCTTTTCAGAATATTGAAAAAATAGTGATGAAGCTGCACACACGATTAATAAAAAGAGTTTCTGTTTCGCTGCCTTGGAGGGTTAAGATTCTAGGGAAGAGGTGTCATGTCTCATCATGGCACCTGCCCACGTTAGAATAGCATGAAATCTTGGTTTCGCCAGAAGTGATCCCGAGCAGTATTTTGTTTGTCTCAGCTATACTTACACTATGGGAATAATGTGTACAAAGTATCAACACTGAAATTTAAATTCTAAAAGGAACAAACAGTTTGCCAGCCTGCTTCCGTACTTTGCAGGTTTGGTACTAAGCCCGCCGGGTGAGGTGACTCCTTTGGTTTTTTCTTTTTTCTTTTTGGAGAGAGTGGCGGCCAGGTGGGCTGTTTCTGTTTCCACTGTCATAATCCTCAGGTGATCCCCTTAAAAAGCAGACTCGAAGCTCGTTTTTTTCCAATTTTAGGCGTGGCTACGAGAATCCTAAAGGGTGGGGCGGAAGGGCGCGCTACATGGACTACACTTCCCAGAAGGCCCCGGGAGCCGCACTTTGGTATTGTGCGTAGGTAACCCTCCCCTCTTCCATGATACTGCGGTTCTCGACGCTTTAGGTTTCCCTGGACTTTCGGATAAAGCCAGTGGGTGGCTGTCTGTCTGAGCACTCCCGGGTCTGTCCTGCAGGGTGGCGACGGAGGACCTACAGTGGGCCTGCGTATGGTGGGGGCGGTGGCTGCGCACGCGCGGCGAGGGCCTTGGAGGCGGGGCTTGGTGCGGCTGCGGCTGGTGCGAAGCTGGGTGGTGGGTGGCTATGTGGGTCCGCCGCCGGGCGGTGGGGGTGTCCTCCGCCCCAGACTCTGAGGGCGGCACGTCCCCCGCTGCTTGGACTGAGATGGGGTCTTGGATGCGGACAATCGGGGGAAGGCTGAAGCAGCGTTTGCGGCTGGACATGGGGCGCGAAATCTGCCGCCAGTACCCGCTGTTCTGCTTCCTGCTGCTCTGCCTCAGCGTCGCCTCGCTGCTCCTCAACAGGTACCTGCCGTTGGCCCCGCAGAGGCCGCTCGGGAGCCGCGGGCTGTGCTGCGCGCTGCCGGCTGCGGGCTGCGGGCTGCGGTAGCTCCGTACGGTCGCTTAAGGAGGGACGGCCGAGGTCGCACCCGGATATGCGGGAGGGCGCTGTCCGGCCGCCCGTGGGCCATGCATCCTCTGAGGCTACCTAGCCCCGAACCCTTCTTTTCTGACCATTTCTCAGTCTGAGCCTTTATCGTCTATTTTTCACAAGCGAAGTATGTTTAGCCAGCTCAGTTCGAGACGGAGAGGACGACTCAGTCACCCAAGGGAGGAGGGTTTTAGGTTCTGTCGCAGCGGCAGTCCCAGGCGGTACATACTCGTGGGCACACACCTTGGCAGAGACTGCACTTTTCTCAGTTTCGTCTGTTTAAAAGGTTTTTTTGGCCAGAAATCAGAATACTGCACACCACATTTCTATAGTATTCCTGTTTCTTAATTTCTTTTTTATTTTTTTAAGAGCTGAAAATTCTGAAAAGCTAAAATGATTAAATTGAAATTTTCAGGTCAGAAGGTCCCGCCCCTGAAGCTTGTCGAGTACCTTAGTTTTGACGTTTTAGAAGTAGTATCGGTGCAGTGAATAGTAGAAAAGACTGTACTTAAAAACATGTTTCCTCTGATAGTCTGAGCAGCCACTTTTTATTTCGAAGAAGTTTATCTGCAAGCATAAAAGTGGAAAGCATACACAAGGGATTTAATTTAGTATTTTCACCAAGGCTAATTATTTCCCGCGACTGACAACAGTTTTTCTATTTTTGTTTTTATGGTGGCTTATTTGTTGACTTTGGGCTTAAGTTAGTAGATGTAACTTGTGATTACTATTTTTAAAAAACAAATGCCTAGGTTGTGGTGGTGAGGTATTTGTAGGATTGTGAAGTGGGATCCTTTAACAGTAAAAGTTGTTAATTACTGCCATTCTAACCTTGAAAGGCATTCGAAGCTGGACTAACGGGTTCAGCTGAACAAAATGTAAATTACAGGATTTAAATTTTGTCCTCAACTTTCTTTTTTTTTTTTTCTTTTTTTAACTTTTATTTATTTAATTATTTGCCTTGGTGTTTGCCTGGAACTGGAACTACAGACAGTTGTGAGCTGCCATGTGGGTGCTGGGAATCGAACCCCGGTCCTCTAGAAGAGCAGTTGGTGCTCTTTTTTTTTTTTTTTTTTTTTTATAAAACTTTATTTATTTATTTGCCTTGGTGTTTGCCTGGAACTAGAACCACAGACAGTTGTCAGCTGCCATGTGGGTGCTGGGAATCAAAACCGGGTCCTCTGGAAGAGCAGAGGGCGCTCCCAACCGCTGAGCCATCTCTCCAGCCCCCCAGTTGGTGCTCTTAACCACTGAGCCATCTCTCCAGCCCCATGTCCTCAACTTTCTTCAACAGGAATTGAGTTAACTGTAATTCTTCTCTAAGGTGGGACAGCCATGAATTGGGAGCATATTGAACTAACATTCTGAAATTATCAACCTAACAAGTCATAGCATCTAATGTTATATATTGCTAAGTCATAAAATGTTGTCTCGTCTTTGTGAATGGGATCTGTGCCATTAATTTGTATTATGCCAAGAAGGGATAAAGTACACATACATTTTTATCTGAGTGGTCATGTTTATGAGTGAAATTGTCATATGAGAAAACGTCCCTTCTGCCAGTAGGAACTAGGTTCATGTACAACATTGTTTTTTTGTTTGTTTGCTTTTTTTTTTGGTTTTTTTGAGACAGTGTTTCTCTGTGTTGATAGCCCTGGCTGTGTTGGAACTCAGTTCTGTAGACTGGGCTGACTGCCTTTGCCTCCTGAGTGCTGGGATTAAAGGTCTGCACCACCACTGTCCAGCCTTTTGAGACTTCTCTGCACTGGTTTCCATCCTGGCTGCCTGCCTCAGTTTGCAATCCCACCAACAGTGGAGGAAGGAAGGTTCCCTTTCTCCACAGCCCTCAGCATTTGTTTTGTTGTCAGTTGTTTGGTTGATCTTTTCCATTCTGGCTGGAGTAAGATGAAATCTCAAGGCTGTTTTGATTTGCATTTCCCTAATTGCTAGGGATGGAGAACATGCTTTTAAGATATTTCTTAGCAATTTTTATTTTATTTTTTTTTTTTTTTGAGAAGTCTCTGTTCAGGTCCCAGGTCCAGTTTTGGATGGGTGGTTTATTTTTTGTGAGTTCTTTATATATTTTGGATATTAATCCCAAGTCAGATGAATAGCTAGCAAAGATCCTCTTCCATTCTGTGGCCTTCCTCCTTACCCACTTGATTGTTTAGTTTTTAAAATTTTTGTTGTAGATGTTCCTCAGTTTTTTTTTTCTAAATATTTATTTTTATTTTATGTGAATTGGTGTTTTGCCTGCATGTATAACTGTGTAAAGATGTCAGATCTTGGAATTACAGACAGTTGTTAGCTGCCATGTGGTTGCTGGGAATTGAACTCATGTTCTCTGGAAGAACAATCAGTGTTCTTAACCACTGAGCCATCTCTTCAGCCTGTTCTTCAGTTTCTTAGTTATGTTTATTCCTAGATAAGTTATTTTGAGAATATTGTGAATGGGAATGTATCTGTGATCTTCTTTGTTAGTGTATAGAAAAAGCTATTGATTTTTGCAAGTTGATTCTGTATCCTGCCACATTGATGAATTTGTTCATTATTTTTAGAAGTTTTTTAGTAGAAATTTTGGAATCTCTAAGGTACAGTATTATGTCGTCTGCAAATAGGGATGGTCTGATTTTTTTTCCCAATTTGTACCCTTTTCTTTTCTTTTCTTTTTTTTTCTTGTCTTATTGCTCTAGCTAGCACTTGAACACGATGCTGAAAAGGTACAGGATAATGACATTTGGGACTTGTTCTGACTTTAGTGGGATTACTTGCAGCTTTTCTCCCTTTAGGATGATGTTGGCTGTGCGCTTCTCGATTAGAGCTCTTACTATTGCTGGAGTATGTTTCCTCTAGTCTTACATTCTCTAGGACTTTTATCATGAAGGCATGTTGAATTTTGTCAAAGGCCTTTTCTGTGTTGAGATGATCATGTGATTTTTTTTTGTCCATATGTGTGGTTTATTACATTTATTGACTTACATGTGTTGAACCATTGCTGCATTTTGGGGGAAAAAAACCTAGCTTGATTATATCATTTTATTTTCCTAGCATTTTACTGAGTAGTTTCTTTTTTTTTAAAAAAAAGTCTAAGATTCTTGGCCTGTAGTTTTTTTTTTTTAACCTGGTTTGGGTATTAGAATAGTATTGGCTTTGTAGAAGGAGTTTCTGTTGTTTTTTGAATAATTTAACAAGGATTAATTGTAGATCTTTGAAAGTCTGGTAGAATTCTGCTGTGGATCCATCTGGTCCTGGACTTTTTTTTTTTTTTAAAGGCTTTTTACTACTATTTAATTGCCTCATTTGTTATTGGTCTTTTTATGTTTGTTGACTTCTTGGTTTAGTTTTGATGATTTGACTGAATTTAGAAATTCATCAATTTCTTTTAGGTTTTCCAGCTTAATGGAATATATATTTTGAAAATATTTTCTTATAACATTCTGAATTTCTTTGGTATCTGTTATAATGATCACTGTTTCATTTCTGATCCTTCCAATGAGGGTCCTTTCATTTTTTTTCTTTTGGTCAATCTGCCAATCTTGTTTATTTTCTCAAAGAACCGACTCTTGTTTTCTGTTTCTATTTTATTGATGATTTCTACTCTAATTTGAAATACTGTTGTCTATCCTTTTACACTGTGAGGTGTTTTTTGTTGCAGACAATAGATATTGTTTCTTAATCTAGTCAGTCTGTCTTTTTATAACCATTATTTAAAGTTATGATGTAAAAGTGTTTGTTATTTATTCTGATTGTGTTATGTTTGGTGTTGTTTGTGTTCTTAGTGGTACTTTGTATTTTAATATTTATGCCTTTGTAATTTTTTCTCACAATCTTTCTGCTATATTCATTCATATTTTGTTGTCAAACCCACAAGGGTGACCAGACAAGGCCAGGGAATTGGATGTATAAGCAGGCCTAGATCTGGCAGGTTGGGAATTAGGATGCATCGATTAGGATCTATAGGTCTAGACCTCAGAGAAGGTTGTGGGAGATTTGACTGGTTGGAGAGGTTGGATGAGGTGGAGTAAATACCAGGCTAGACCCTGGAGAAGGATGTAGAAGAAGTGGCTGGGAGAGAAGTTGGATGAGGCACAGGAAGGATCTGTGAGTAGTGGTAGCTAAGGTAGTCCTTTAAACCTTAGAGTGAATGCTGCTGAGATGGCTCTGCTATTAACAGCACTTGCTGCTCTATTATGAGGACCAGAATTTGAATACCAGCACTAAAAATTGGATGGCACATAAACTCTTGGAATACCAACTTCAAAAGCTCTGACATCTTTTTCTGGCCTTGTGTACATACATATGTGCATATCTTCATTCAAATTGTCATGCACATGCATGCACACGGTAAAATCTTTAAAAAGTCTTTGATTTAAAAAAAATGCACCAGGGCATTAGAGAAGCTGTAGAGAGATAGCTCAGTGGTTGAGTGCTTGTTATGCATATGCAGGGATCATCAGTTCAGATCTAACATCCCAGGCTGAGCCCCATTCCCATAACCTCAGCACTGAGATAAACAGATACAAGAGAATGGCTGGAGCTTGCTGCCTCCTAGCCTAGCCAAAAAGAATCAAAACCCCCAAACCCCCAAATGGAAAGCTTCGTGTTCAGGGAGAGCCTCTGTCTCAAAGCAATAAAGGTAGGACATGATTGAAGAGGACACCTGATACTCTCTGTGGTGATATATTTTATATTTAATAAAATCAGTCTGGAATATCAGAGAGCAGATCCACCCACAGTCAAGCCAGGAGGGTCAGAGAGTGGTAACTCATGCCTTTAATCCTAGCTCAGGCAAGACCAGGAGTGGTGACCTATGCCTTTAACCTCATAACTCCAGAGACTGAGATCTTTCTGTGTTTCTGTGAGTTCAAGGCACAACTACCAAATAGTAGTAACTCACACTTTTAATCTTAACTCTAGAATTGTGGTGCAGAATCGAACCAGGAAGTAAAACAACTGGGCGAAGAAGATATTTAAGGAGGTTTAGGCAGACGGATGTGGTATTCTGTAGAAGTGATGAGGCAGGATGAGGACTTTGGAAGATAGCTGGGTGAGATTTGTCTGTGGTCTGTTTCCTCTCTCTGATATTCTGGCTTTTTCCCCAACATCTGGCTTTGAGTTTTCATTTAATGGCAACTAGAATTCGTGTGTCAATTCTCCCTTGGCATCCCTATACATATCTAAGTATACATGAACTACATTCATAAGTATAAATCCACACACAAACAAATAAATAATCATCCCAGCCTTAGGGCTACATTAAAAACTAGGTTGCTGTGGTTCTTTCTGTGTCGCTGTGTCTTATCCCTGTCCCCAGAGGCTTTGTCTCTGTTCCTCTGCCTAAGAAGCTACTGATGATGGCTGGTATTGATAACTGCTGCCCATGATCCAGGGGCTGAACTGCCACCCTGGGTAACTTTGCCAAGGTTATCTTTGATGCCATCTCTAAGAACTGACTCCTGATTTCCAGAAAGAGACTATGTTCACCAACTCTTATCAGGAATTCACTGACCATCTTGTGAAACCCACATCAGAGTCTCTGTCAGAGGACCGAGGCTCTAGCTCTGGCCACCACGAAAGGGTTTTTAATACAAGAAAAAATAAAGTTAAATTAGGTCTGAAAAAGAAAAACTGGTTAGAGTTTACTATCATTCATAGTTTTTTTGTTTTTTTTTTTTTATATATAAACAAGTCTTCAGGCTAGGTAGCTCAAGCTGACCTTGAACTCTCTATGTAGCTTATGCTGGGGACTTCCTGCTTCAGAATTTTGTTTTATTTAATTTTTTTTAAGAGATGGGGCCCGCTCTTATTGTATTTTCCAGGCTAGCTCCAAACTCCTAAGCCTTCCACCTAACCAAGACCATAGGCATGCACCTACTAGTGGGTTCTACAGTTCTTACATTGTAATTTGGAATTCAAAAGCACTCTATCTTATTTTATTTATGCGCATTGGTGTTTTGCCTGCATGAGGGTGTTGGGTTTCTTGAAACTGGAGTTACAGACAATTGTGAACTGTCATGTGGGTGCTGGGAATTGACCTGGGTCTTCTGGAAGTACAGCCAGTGCTCTTAACCACTGAGCTATCTCTCCAGCCCTCAAAAACACTCTTAAAAATTACTTTTTTTTTTCTAAAGTAGGTACTAAATTTGATGAGTGGAATAGACATGAGATTATTAGTGGTATTTATTTCTCATTGATTACTTTCTCACTGTTTCTGTAATTTGTTGCAACTTGAGAATGCTAAATTACTATAGTTATTCATTAATCTTAAATTTCTCAATTTTGAATTATACCTGGTTGGAATGATTTTGGGGAAATGGGTATGGTTGCTACTTACAAATTTAAGATTCACCTTTTTTTTTTTTGTTTGGATGTAGAGTATACTTCTGTAGTTCTATGGAAAGTTTGACCAAAGAAATGGCTAGAAATAAGTTTAGAAAGGTGACATAGGGACTGTAAAGGCTTCAGAGACTTTTTGCAAACACCGTGGAGTCACACGCACACGGAGGATAGCTTTTGAGATTTGGTTCTCTCCTTCACTGTGTGGATTCAGGGATCTAATTCAAGTAGTCAGGCTTGACAGCAGGCTCCTTTTACCACTGGGCAAGAACATTTTTAGTAATAGGCGCACAGTGGATGTTTCTCAGGTGTAGAATTCATGGAATTTTACATGGAAGTCAGGTGCTCTCACCAGGTGACTAGCCTGACCTTTTGACTTACTTGGCCATTGTCTATAAAGATATTATTAGCGGGGCTGGAGAGATGGCTCAGCGGTTGAGAGCACCCTCTGCTCTTCCAGAGGACCCGGGTTCGTTTCCCAGCACCCACATGGCAGCTAACAACTGTCTGTAGTTCCAGTTCCAGGCAAACACCAAGGCAAATAAATAAATAAATAAAGTTTTGAAAAAAAAAAAAAGATATTATTAGCATTTCCACATTTTTTTTTTTTTCTCTTTAGCTGCTGCATTCCTCAGTTCTGAGCTCTAGGTCTTACAATTTCTTTTGCAAGTGGAAAGATTTGTGGGAAGAATCTGGGATGCACATGAAGCCCCACCAGGATGCTTCCCTTCATTCTTGGGTCCCAGCCCTGCAGTGCCTTCTGCTTTGCTAAAAAGTAGTTGCTATGTATCTTTTATCTACTTTCATGGTCCTTTGTGGTGGGAAGGCAAGTCTGGCACAGCTTACTCTGTCAAGGATGCAAAGTCTCCTGTTTTCTTGTTGAGCACATTCTCCATGTCAGCTGTACTCATTTATACAGGGCTGGCTCTTGGCTTATAGACCTTCTGTTTTAAATTCTGCTCTCAGTCTAGGTGACCTGAGTGCTTGAGGGAGCAACTATTAGATAATCTAGTTTATATCAAGGTGACTCTTCAGCCTCCCATTTATATGACCATACAGTGGACCTTACTGTAACTAGAAAGTACTCCTGAGATTCAAATATCTTGTGATGGCAGCACTCAGGAGGCTGGAAGCCCACAGGTCTAAGACTGCCTGTCTCTGTCTCTGCTGAGGGTCCTTATCTCCTCTAGATTACTGACTGTAACAGCTTTCACACTGGCCACTGTGTTCCTAGACAAGGCCAATCTCTGGATTGTAGGCAGAGTGGATTCAGTGTCAGGCTGCACTTCTCCTCCTAGGACTTTACTAAGATTGTTTTTTTTTCTATTTCCTTAGCCTGACTTAGGATTTGCTTGTGCTCTCTTTTACTATTTTCTTGTCACATGTATTTTCAGTTGCGCTTCATTTTTATTTTGTATTTTTAACTTATTATTCGTATGTGAAAGATATGTGGGTGTGTTGTTATGGGAACTCATCACACCCGTTGGGAGGTCAGAGGACAACCTTGTGAAATTGGTTCGGTTCTCTCTTTCTACCTTTCTGTGGTTTTCGAGGATCCAATTAGCTTATCATGCTTACATCATCAGGAGGCAAGCACTTTTTCCCGCTGAGCAGTCTGCCAGTCCACCTATGACTTTTGATATTAGCTAACAAAAACTAGGCTTGGCAAAAGGGAATACTGAATAACAGAATACTGTTATCTGGGAAAAGTATTGAGGATAATACTAACACCAGCACCGTCTTGTGCTTGTCGTGGTGGGATATACCTTTAATTTTAGTACTTGAGAGACAGGGGCCCATGGATCTCTGAGAGTTTGAGGCCAGTCTGGTCTACACAATAAGTTCTAGGTCTAAATCATGAGCCTAATTAGTCTTATCAATAAAAACCAGGAGTCTGAGATCAGGGTAATTACTTGAAAGATCACAGAAGCAGAGGAGCAGCCACCTCTTACCTCTCTGGATCCTCCACCTGCTTTATATTACTGCCTCCACCTTCCAAGCTCTGAGATTAAAGGTGGTAAGCAAAGCACTGCCTAGCTTCCAAGTTAACTAGTGGCTAACTCCACCTTCAACACAAACAAAATACCACACAACATAGCTGAGTAAGACCTTGTCTACGAGCCAAATATTAACAAATATTACTCTCTGAAGTGTATTCTCTTCTCACTGCCATTTTTTGAAGATCCATAGCTGTCAGTTATGAGAGCTTTGCATGAGAGGGGACAAAACTGATCATACCCTACTTCCAGGGTACTAGTTTCTAATGCACATAGTTCACTCTCACTTATTTCTTTGCAAAAAATGTATAATAGAGAGCAATTTGAATTTAGTATATGGAATATCTTTTCTGTGTCTAATGGCTAAGCTTCTAAATGTGGATTGAGTTTCAGTTTTTCACTCTCTGTCATAAAATATTTCCCAAATTTTCTTAAATGTAAAAACTTTGCCCAAATTACTTAGAGATGTTTTCATCCTTTGTTTCTAATATTCCTGTCACCATTTGAGCCCAGGCTAGCTAAGGATGACTTCCATTTCCCAAATGGAAGCTTGCTTGGTTTATGTGTTGTTAAAGAGCAAATCCAAGGTTTCTTGCATGCCAGGCAAGCACTCTACCAGCTGACCTACATTCTCAGTCCTGTGTATCTAGAGTCTTAAACAATACCAAGGGTCCAAATTCCCACAAGGACCTATTTTGTTTATAATTACATTTTTAAAAATTTCACTTCTAGCATTATTACTGCTCATCTGTTTCACTTTTTTTTTTTTTTTTAAAAAAAAAAAAAGCTTTCTTAATATTTTTTTTTTAAACTTTATTTATTTATTTGCCTTGGTGTTTGCCTGGAACTGGAACTACAAGACAGTTGTTAGCTGCCATGTGGGTGCTGGGAATCGAACCCAAGTCCTCTGGAAGAGGAGCCGGTGCTCTTAACCGCTGAGCCATCTCTCCAGCCCCCTTGTTTCACTTTCATGCTTGTCAATTTCCTTTTGAAATGATCTATTTTTCTTTAATAAAATGTCACATGCGGTATTATTGAGAACAAGGAGATAATCCAGCTCCATGTATGTGAGTGATCTGTTAGTAACAGAAGTGATGAGATTGGTCACCTGTATATCTGTTATTTATTACAGTTTTTGGACTGAAGAGGTAACAGTAAAGCTTATGTTTTATGCAGTTATTCACAATTGATAAACACACTGTAGTCATGAAATTTGAACTTTGTTGAGGGGATTGGCATTTGTAAGATCATGCTGAACACATCTGTTTTGAGACACCTTAATATGACATATTATATGACAAAATAGCTAGTCTGTTTTCTTGCCTCCTCATGTTTTTCTTAGGGCCATTTTTTAAAAAAATTTTTAGACTTATTTATTTTATTATATATGTGTGCTATATATGTATATATGTGTGTATATATATATATATATGAATGAATGTTTGGTTTGTGTGTCTGGTACCTGTGGAGGCTAGAAGAGGGCATCAGATCCCCTGGAACTGGAGTTACAGATGGTTGTAAGCCACCATGTGGGTGATGGAAATCAAACCTGGGTCCTCTGATGAAAAAACAAATGTTGCAGTAGGACCAGAGTTTATTCCTGGTGCGTGAACTGACATCTCTGAGCCCATTTCCTACAGAGGAACACCCAGCCCAGCCTTGATACTCGGAGGAGGGACTCAGACCTACCTCAACTGGATATGCCAGACCAAACTGACTCATCTTTGGAGTCTTTGCCCTCCCTGGGGAATGGATAGCGGGATGGGGTGGGGAGTGGCTGAGGGAGGATGGGGAGGAGGGGAGAGAGGGGAGCAGTGGAGGGTATGAAAATTTTAAATAAAAAACTTGGGGCTGGAGAGATGGCTCAGCGGTTAAGAGCACCGTCTGCTCTTCCAGAGGACCCGGGTTCAATTCCCAGCAACCACATGGCAGCTAACAACTGTCTGTAGTTCCAGTTCCAGGCAAACACCAAGGCAAATAAATTTTAAATAAAAAACTTGCAAAAAAGAAAAGAAAAAGCAGAAAGTGTCCTAAACCTCTACTTTGTTGGAACTATGTGCTGACCATAGCCATGCAGTGCTCTCAAGTTTGAATTCCCCTTTCTTCCCCAGCCCTCTTTCCTTTCCTCCACCTTCTTCAGTTGGTTCTTTCCTATTCACTCATTAAGTTTTTCTGTAGCTATTGAGCTCTATTTCGTAACACCAAACATGTGTATTACACTCATTGTCCAACTTTCACTGCCAGACTGATCTTTGTGTTACCAGAGACTATGATCTATTGCACAAATTCTGATTGTATTAAAAGAAACTCAGAGCCAGATATCAGGGAAAGGCTGAAATATCAGAGAGAGGAAACACCACAGTCAAATCTCACCCAGCTGTCTTCCAGCTTCCTTAGCCTGGCTCCTGGTCACTTCTAATGCCTACACTTGCCTTAGATACCTTCTTTATCCAGTTGTTTCATTCACATCCAGGTTAAGATTAAAAATGTGAGCTACTACTATTTGGTAGTTAGCCTTGAATTCACAGAAACACAGAAAGATCTCTGGAGTTATATGTGATTAAAGGCATGGCACTACTACTGCCTGCCTGGGAGCCTGGAACTCCTGTAAACCAAGCTGGCCCCAAACTCAGATCTGCTGGGATTAAAGGCAGAAGTTACCACTCCCACTATTTTCCCCATGCTGGGATTAAAGGTGTGGGTTGCTACTCTCTGACCCTCCTGGATTGACTGGGTGGATCTGTTCTCTGAAATTCCAGACTGTTTTTATTACATATATGACATATTACCACACGATAGTGATGTTCTCTGCTATACTTCCAGAGCCAAACAGTGTCCAACACAAAGTAGACACTGAGAAAAATTAATTTTAATGGTTATCATAGTTTTGGTAGAATATGAGAATAGAAGGTATTCTGGAAGAATGAATTCAGACCACTTAAACATAACAACATAAAAATGAAACTATGAAATGTTGAACTTAATTTTCTCCTATACTTAAATGAAATGGTATATTTGATAATATACATTGTATTATTTATTTATATTATCTAACAAATATATTGCAGAAAGTTAATTGATTGGGAAACTTAAAATTGATTTTTATTAATGGCTACTTAAATATATGACAGATCAATAAAGAAATAGTTTTTGATGTTATACATTTCTTTGGTTCTCATCATTTTTATTTATTTCAAAGGTATCTTCATGTCTTAATGATCTTCTGGTCATTTGTTGCTGGAGTTGTGACATTCTACTGTTCGTTAGGACCCGATTCTCTCCTACCAAATATATTGTTCACAATAAAGTACAAACCTAAGGTAAAATTATTTTTTAAAGCTTTTAAGTTAACTATTTTTATTATGTGTATATGTGGTATGTCTTTGTCAGCATAATCACAAGTGTGTGGTATTTCTGGAGGCCAGAAGTGATTGTTAGATCTCCTGGAGCTGGTGTCACAGGCAGTTGTGAGCTACTCCTTGTGAGTGCTGAGAACTGAACTCTGGTCCTCAGGAAGAGCAGCAGGCATACCTACTGCTGAGCCCTTCTCCAGCCCTGGGGTTTTTAATTGTAAAAGTCAGTTTATGTGACTCTATTGCTGCTTAGTCTTTTTACTAAAAGCATTTTAAAGCAATGATTCTTAATATCTACTTACTATTGTATAATGGAATAAATACATGAAGTCCATAGGAAAAGTTTAAAATGAGCATTATGTGTATTTACATATATATGAATCTACAAATGTATGGATACTATTTTCAGTTAATTTTATTTGTTTGGTGCTGAGGATTGAACTCAGGCCCTTGCATGTAATTCCCCATTGAGCTGCATTTTCATTCCTAGTTTTAAGATTTACAGTTCTAATAACAACTGAAAAGGGAAAATACAATATTCTCAGAAAGTTGCAGTTCACAATGTCAGCTTGTCTCTTGGGTACATGTTAATCATGAGGGCAATTAGCTTAGAACAGAGGTTTTCAAAGCTGGTTGTATGGAGACCTTCCTTAGGCATCTTCAACAGTCCAGATTGTTGTACCCTTTCACCAGATTTTGATTAAAAAGTTTTAGGCTACTACTCTGTAAATAGTATTGTTAAAAGCTTTTCAGGTAATTCTGAATTATTAAGTAATAATCTAACCATGTTAATTCTCATTCTCTCTCTCTGTATGTGTGTGTGCTCACAGACTAAGGATTGAACTCAGAGCCTTCCTAAGTAAATGTTATAGCATTGAGCTAACCTCAACCCTGTAAATCTATTAAATGCATATGTGCACAATAGAAAACAAAAAATAGTCAATTTGCTTAGCCAAAGTAATTTGTATTTCTGAAATCTAATAGTAGTAGTAATAATAGTATATTAACTTTGCCCTCTATAAGACAAAATTGTGACTTTAAAAATCCTTGCCCACAGGTCAGAATTTAGTGAGATACCCCTTTTCCCTCACTGATGAAGAGAAAGCATGGGGCCTTGTGCTTACTATTGAAGTGCTGCCCTTCAGAGCTCTGCTTTGAGCCCTTATTGGGCTATCTTTGAGTCATAGATTATGTTTCTTTAAATTGATACAGCTTCTCATTTTAGGTTTGTGGTATTTCTATGTAGAGGAAACACAGAAGTCTGGGCCATATTTGGTCATGACTCCTAGGATTTATCACATCTTCCCCCTCATTGAAACTAAGCTTTGGGAGAAAGGGGGAATAATCTGATTTTTCTCTATCTGCTACCTGCCTGCCTTCCTGTCTGTTTGTCTATCAGTCATCTGTCTGTCCCATCCATCCATCCATCCATCCATCCATCCATCCATCCATCCATCCCTATCTGTCTGTCTGTCTGTCTATGGTTAAAGACAGGGTCTCATGGGACTTAAATTCTAGATTCTCAGCCTCCTGAGAGTTAGAATTATAGGCATGTACTACCATGCCTGCTAAGAGAATCTTTGTTTTGGGTTCTCACTTATATCTTTTTCTGGTGACATTGGACCTATGCCATTGCACATGCTAGAAAATTTTGTACTACTGAACCACTGAGTTACATCTCAGCCCCAGCTTATGTACTGTAAAGTAGTTCATAAGATATATTGTGTCCACTGACAGTTAATTTAGCAGGTACTTATTACAAATAATAATTTTAGTTTTGAAGCACCAAGCAAATAAATCCTTTGAATGCTCTCATGGAGGGCAACAGAGCTCTTGAAAATTGATTCTTTGTAGTAGAGATACCATGGAAACTAAAGACCAATTTCTTTTTTCTTTCCTTTTTTAGCAGTTGGGACTTCAAGAGTTATTTCCACAAGGTCATAGCTGTGCTGTTTGTGGTAAAGTGAAATGTAAACGACATAGGTATGTTAAACTGTTTTTTTTTTTTTTAAGTTGTGCTTTGTGTTTGTGCGTTCATGAAAGCGTGTGCATGCGTGCGTGCATGCGTGCGTGCATGTGTGCGTGCGTTAGAGGACAGCCTGTGGAGTTGGTTCTCTCACTCCACTCTTACTTGGATTTGGAGAATCAAGCTCAAGTAACTGAACAGGCAAGTGCTTTTACCTAATGCTAAGCCACTTTGCTGACCCCCAAGTTAAATGTTTTTATTTGTTGATCTTTTTATTATATTTTATTCCAAGTGATTTAGTTGTTTGATTTACCTTAGGCCTTCCTTGCTACTTGAAAACTACCAGCCCTGGCTAGACCTGAAAGTTTCTTCCAAGGTTGATGCATCTCTCTCAGAAGTAAGTAATTAACTAATATTGCCAATTATGAGCCTGTGTTATTTAAGGATGGGACTGTGTTCTGAAAATGATAGGCAATCTTGTTCCCATGAGAGCATCACAAATGTGCTTGTATAAACCTAGATGTTTACTTCAGTTCTTGCACAGGGATTCTTAATAGTCAGGACTGTAAAAATGTGAGTTGTTTGAAGCTGCTCCTGGCCTAATATAGCATATCTATTGTGTTATAGAAAATTCTTTTTTAAAATTTGAATACATAGTAGCAAACTCTAAAATAGAAAGTACAGTATTATTCTAACTTAATTTTTATTGTTATGATAAAATATCATGACAAAAACAGCTTAGAGGAGGAAAGGATTTATTTGGCTTATAGTTTCATGTCCTTGTTCATTGTTGTGAGAAAGTCAGGACAGGATATAAACACGTGGATCCTTGCATGCTTGCTTCCAACTGGCAATTTCCTCCTTTACACTAGTCAGGAGCCCCTGACTGACTAGGAAATAGTGCTGTCTGCAGTGGCCTGGGTTTTCCTCCATCAATTAACCATTAAGATATTCACTATGTATATACTGCTAGGTCAACCTGATCTAAATAATTCTTATTTGAGACTTTCCAGTGATTCTAGGTTATGTGAAGGACAGTTAAAACTAACTAGCATAGATAGAAACATATAAAACTATATAAACATATACTATAAAGTATAGTATACCATAGTTTAAAAAGTATGAATAACATGGTAAATTCATAAATCAGTAATGTACTTATTATCAAGTGTTATATACTGTGCATAATTGTATGTTTCATAGATTGTTATAACTGATAGCACAGTAGTTTTGTTTATACCTACGAACATACTAACAGACCCACTCCCAACATCCAGGAGATGGGAACTTTTTATAGTCTTATGAGCCCACTGTTAAAAATGCCATCTGTGTTAGTGAAATATTATTTGGTGCATAACTATCTATCCAAATGAAAAATATTGAATGCCAACAGAGAAAATTTCTTGATACTTTTATCAGAAAATCTAATTATGATACATTTTATTAAGTTAGGCATGGCCCCCTCCCCCAAAATCTTTGCTGAACAGTGATGGTGCAAGTCTTTAAGGCAGAGGCAGGTGAGGTGGATCTCTGAGTTTGAGGCCAATGTGGTCTGAAGGAGGTCCAGGACAGCAAAGAAAAAAACCCTGTCTTGGACCTCTCTTCCCAAAAAAGAAAGTTAGGTATGGTGTTTCATTCCTGTAATTCCAGTACTTGGGAGACTGAGGCAGCGAGATCATGAGTTTGAGGCCAACTTCTGCTACAGAGTAAGTTCTAGGCTAAGCCTGAGTTACAAAAAAAGCCAACCAAACAACAATGCTGAAAAGAAACAGAAAAAAGCAGCTACATCTTAATGTATATTACCTAGTGAGTTCTTGGGTAATTATCACAAAGTGAGCATCTTGAATATTAAGCAATTCCAAATTACACTTAGATCTTAAATATATATAGACATTGCAGTTAAGGAAATTACTGCTGTAAGAACAGGGGTTTTTATGATAGGGAAATGGTCATTTGCAAAGGAACATTGAACTCTTAAACATGTATTTTAATGAATTATGACCCCAGTTTTAATACTAACTATGCAGCAGGGTAATGCTCATTAGAAAGTTTGTGTCTTCTTCTAGTCACAGTTTTTACTTTGTGTTTTTTCATATTTATTTGTTTTAAAAGACATTTTTTTCTTGCATCTAAGATATTAGTCAAGTTTTTAAAGGTAGGGAGTATGGGGTATCTCACTTTTTTCTAAACGGATTTGGGGTCACTTAGGCGGTTGACCAATGATAGATGATAGATGTGTACTGAATTACATTGAATGCTAATTAGTTCAAGAATAGCACCAGGCAACTGAAGCCTGCTTTATATTTTATCTCAGTTTGTATGTGTTGTCTAAATGTAAGCTGCATGCAGTAATTTAAACACTTGGCATTTTTCTTTTTTGTTGCTTGTTAGACTTTTTCTGTTTCTTTGATTGTTGATTTAAAATTATGCTGTCTAGACCTGGGAATGGAATTTAGTGGTAGTATGCCTATATACCATGTGAAAGAGTTTGGATCCCATTCCTAGCATTGGGGAGATAGTTATCTGCTGTCAGTACAGCATCCACTACAACCTGTAGCATCAGTAAGTTCTTAAAGTGTTTTAGTACAATCTGACATGTGCTATACATATGTACATATATACACACATATACGTACATACATACTAGATTTTGAAGGCTTAGAAAAGTGTTAAATGTCTTCATTATATTAATTAAATATTAAAATAATAGTTTGGCTGTATTTGGTTAAAACAGTTTTATCTATTTTTTTTACAATTAATTTCGTCTACTTTTTATATTTTAAGAAACGGGGCTACAGGAGAATTTAGACACTTAACTCATTACAAAAATGAAAAAACTTAAGGTACAACTCTTAACCCATGTCTGTTATGCTGGGGAGTTTTGTAAACTTGACAGAAACTAGAGTCGTCTTCACTTGAGCGTTTACCTACATCAGACTGACCTGTGGCTCACTGTTTTGATCGATGATTGATGTGGGAAGGCCCAACATACAGTATGTGCTGCTATATATCACTACAACCCCTGGGCAGGTGGACTTGGTCTTATAAGAAAGCAGGCTTTGCAAACTATGGAGAGCAACCAGAAAGCAAGAGTTCCTCCGTGACCTCTGCTTTAGTTCCTGCCTTGGCTTCTGTCTTGTTGAACCGTAAAGTATAAGATGAAATAAACCACTCCTCCCTAAGACCACTTTGGTCTGTGTTTCACCACAGCAACAGAAAGCACACTAGGACTCCCCACAGTATTGGTATTAATAGGGACGAGCTCCCTGTCTAAAGTGATCTTGCACTCTTGGTAGAGACAGGAACTGGGGTAGTAGACCTTAGGGGTGGAAAGAGAAATGAGATGCAGTTGGTCCTTCTCTGCTAGAGCTTCCATTTAGACAAGAACAGGTAATTAATATGTAGTATGCATGCATCAGTAATGGGAGAGGAGTTAGTGCCGAAGGGGACGCACACAGATGGGAGGTGCAGTGACAATGATGACAGAGTGCTTGCCAGGCTGATGATGTGGGGAAGGGTCCTTCAGGTAGACTTCCTGAGCGGAAGAGGTTGGACGCTGGAGTGTTTAGTAAGCTGGAGGGTAAAATGTGAGAGGCAGTAGCAGTGACATATATTTAAGTAGCTGCCATTTATGGATATATTTATTGTACATTAGGTTCTTCATTAAAAACACTTTTTTTGTATGTGTAATCTACACATAGCTTATGAAATGGGTACTATTGGTATTTTCAAGGTGAATTAGAAGTTAGATTTAATAGTATTTTCAAGTGTCATCAATAAAACTTGGTTAGAAATTTAGGTATAAGGTTGATGTATTGGGGAAGTGGCCCAGTGGGTGAAGTATTTGCCAAGTAAGTGTGAGGATCTGTGTTGAAATTCCCAAGCTTCCCATGAGTGCTCATAATGCCAGCAGTGGGTGTTTGTGGAGACAGACAGCCCTGGAAGCTGGTTATTTCATTTGTCTAGCCAAAACAGCAAACTCTAAGTTCAGTAAGAGACCTTGGCTCTAAAACTAAGGTGCGGCCTGAGGATGTCACTCAATGTTCTCAGTGTTACAGTGCCTGCCTGGACTGGGGTGGGGGAGGGGCGGGGTGAGAAGGAGAAGGAGAAGAGTGCTGGAAGGGGATCTCTAGCCTTCAACCACTGCATGTGCACAGACACACATGTGGTTGGTTTTTTTTTTTTTTTTTTTTTTTGGAGGCCTGATACCTAGCTCCCAAATATGAATACACACGGAGGCTAATTCTTTCTGACCTTAGGCTTGGTTCTAGTTAGCTTTTCTTAACTTAAATTATCCCATCTACCTTTTGCCTCTTGGCTTTTATCTTTCCCTATTGTATATACCTTTCTTTACTTCTGACTCTGGCTTTTTGTGTAACTGGGTGGCTGGTCCCTGGTGACCTTCTCCTTTTTCTTGCTTCTCGATCCTTACTCTCCTGTTTATTCTCTCTTCATACCAGCTCCTCCTATCCTTTATCCTGCCTAACTATTGGCTGTTTCATCTTTATTAGACCAATCAGGTATTTTACACAGGCAAAGTAACAATTTCACAATTTAATAAATGCAACATAAAGGAATGCAACACATCTTTGCATAATTAAACAATGTTTCACAGCACAAACAAATGTAACACATCTTATAATATTCCATAACATACATAAGAAAAAAGTTAGGTCCAGCTTAGTTCTTAGCCAATGTTTTGTATAACTGTTAGGAAATTATGCTAGGCTAAGTGGTGCACACTTTGATCCTATACTTGGGAGGCAGGGGCAGACATCCTTCTGTGATCTTCTTAGTAGGTTCCAGGAATATATAGACAGACTCTGTCTCAAAGAAAAATAAATCAAAAGGCTATGTGATGGGGTTGAGATTATTTGAACTTGGAAGGCAATGATTTTCGGTATAACTTGGTGTACCAGGAAGTGAAAAGGAAGTGGCTGTGGTTGCTGGCATACAGGCTTTCTGGAATTAGCACAACTGCTTTGCTTTTCAGGTATGTTGGTTTGGTTTAATCTGTTGAGGACTTCATAGGAAAGTGTGGGGCGAATGCATGCTTTAGATCACTGGTACTGCTGGAGGCTGGAGGCAGCAGTCGTGGAAACAAGAGACTAGTTGAGAGTCAGTTACTGGGAAATGAAGCAAGCAGTGGAGCCACAGAAGAGAGCTAAGGATTTAGTGATCCCACCCCCAGTATAATTAATGCTTACTTTTGGTAATAAAAAAAAAAAAAAAAAACCAAGTGATTTATCCTTACTGCTTAGAAATGGACATCTTTGGCTACTGATGCCAGGGAAAGGAAATTTTTTTTTTTTTTTTTTTTTTTGAGACATTGTTTCTCTGTAAAGCCTTGGCTGTTCTCACTCTGTAGACCAGACTGGCCTCTAACTCATAGAGATCTGGTTACCTCTGTTGGAAAAAATTCACTAAAGAAGATTAAAAATTTACTATTGTGTGTGTGTACATGACATATGTTTGGGTAAGCATGCATGGTATGTGTATATATGTCGAAGGACAACTTTCTGGAGTCTGCTTTCTCCTTCCACCTTTGCGTGGATCCTGGAGTCAAACTCCTATCACTTTTACCTGCTGGGCCATCTCGATGGCCTTTGTTGAAACACTTTTGATGATGGAGATATTTGAGATATTTTTGCCATTCTAAAAGAAATGTCCTTTCTGGATTATATAATTTTCAAGTGTTCTTTTTCTTCAGCTCTTATTGAGTCTCATAACCATGTAAAGTTGTTGTAAACATATTTTCAAGAAGTTTTGTCAACTGGGTAGTGAGCATACTTTCCTCCCAGCACTTGGGAGACAGAGGTCAACCTAGTATACAGAACTAGATCCAGGACAACCACAGTGCTACAAAGAAACCTTGTCCTGAACTATTGTTAATATTTGGCATAATAAAATTGATTGTTGTTAATATATTACTTAATACAGTTTATTTTCCTATAATTAACTAATCATTTTTCTTATTTTTTTTTTGTGTGTGCAGGTTCTTGAATTAGTGTTAGAAAACTTTGTCTATCCATGGTACAGGTATGTGTTTTGTTTTGTTTTTCCCATAAGAGCTCCACCCCAATCCCACCTCATCCCCACTCTTAATATGGTCAGTAGCATTAAACTAAGCTTGTTAATGTTGTATTTTCAGTGTAAGCTAGGATTTTTCTGTGACAGTTAAGACCAAATCTTTTTTTGTGGAGAGCTACACTGTACATTGTTGGATATGTCTCTGTGTCCCTGACCCCTTCTTGATCTATTTCCCATTAAATGCTGGTAGCATACTCTCTTCCAATCTGGCTAATCCTCAGACATGCCCCAGTAATACCTGGAAGATTTAATTGGCTCCAATTAAGAATCATTGATGAGGTGGGCGTAGTGAAGCAAGCCTTTAATCACAGAACATGGGAGGCAGGAGAATTATAAGTTTGAGGCCTACCTGGCCTATATAATGAAATCTCTGCAGCAAACAAATTTTTTTTATACAATTTTTACAGAGGCTGGGGAGATAACTTAGTTGGTGAAGTACTTGCCATGCAAGTATGGGAACCTGAGTTTTATCCTCAGTACACAGGTAAAAAGCTGGGTGTGGATCATGAATGCTTGTAATTTCAGTGCTGAGCAGGCAGAAACCAGAGATCACTGGAGATCATTGGCACTTAGTTATTAGACAGCATAGCTTAGGTTGGTGATTACTAGGTCCTAGTAAGATGGATAATGCCTGAGGAACGGCCAAGGTTGACTTCTGGTCTCTGTACATGTGTGCACACTTGCATGAACACATAAACAGGTATGTATACACACACACACACACACACACACACACACACACACACACACACACACACACGACAATTGAAAGATTTCAATAGATTCTCTGAAAAAAAAAGTCTCCCCGCCCCAGAAACTTTGTTTTTAGTGCATACAGGGTACATGAGTGCTGTTTCCTGCAGGACATAGAAAACACTCTAATGGTAAAAAGGAAAAATGAGATTTCAGTTTAGAGTCAGACATCTAAATTACGTCATTTGATAAATGCATTTTTTTAAGTAAGCACTGTGTGTTCATTATATTTTGCACATGTAAATCTGACAGTGTAATGTTTAATGATAAACCTCACTTTTGTATTGATTCAGCTATGTTTTGATTTTTCTAATTAAAAACATCCTACTATTTGAGTTTATCCCCAGTGTATTAAGACTAATGTAATACAAGTTTATATGCTATATTTTTCTGAAAATGGGTGAATTTAAAAACATTTATTTATGTATGTGCCACACATATACTATAGAGGACAACATGCCAGGATTGCTTCTCTTTCTACCCAGTATGTGGGCTCCAGGGGCTCTGTCCTCACTCATTGAATGGCTCCACTATCTCTTATTTTTTTTACATTTGATTATGTTTTAAATGTAGAGTATTTGTCATTTAAGCAGAGCTACTGATGAAACCTTTTGTAAAATGAATTCTTTTCTAAAGACACCTCCTTTCTCTCATTGCCAAACTGAGACTTTTTAGACACAAAGTCTGTATTTCTAAAGTGCGTATACTAATGGTAAAATAGCTCTTCTGAGTTGGCTGTAGGAGACATGATTGACACCCTTGTCTTTCATATTCTACTGAGAGATGTGACAGCTCCATCATCCAGTTAAGGATATGGCCCTTATTCTCATCAGTCTGTCTTGTCTTTGACTAAAAAGATGCTGCACTTCCTGTAAGGATGTTAATATTTCAGTAAAATTAGCTGGGTATAGTGATGCATGCCTTTAATCTCAGCATTCAGCAGAGGTAGGCAGGTTTCCGAATTTGCGGCCAGCTTGGTCTATATAGTGAGTTCCAGGATAGCCAGGGCTATGTACAGAGACCTGTCTCAAAAAAAAATTAGGAAAATGAAAAGAATATTTTGAGGCTGGAGATGTAGTTCAGTAGTAGAGTTCAGTTTTCTTTATGACCCCCTTTGAGAATTGTACTACTTTATAAATATTTTATATTTAACCTGAAATTTTGTATCTTTTTATTTCTTCATAATTGATTGCTTTATTTTCTTTGTTTATTTGGTGATGCTTAGAAAATGGTCTTAGTTCTGAAAAAGGTTTTTGTGTGCATATATGCAAGGAAATAGTAGTAATTATGATTTGGAGCTAAAGTTATGAGTGGTTTGTTTCTTTTTTATCCATTTTTGCTGTTCCTCAACAAAAAATGTTATTTATAAGTGAATAGAGAAAATAGCATAACTATTTTTTTAAAAGGGAAATTATTTTCTTAGTTTCAACAAGGCTAAGCTGTATTTTTGAGAACATCTGAATTTTTACTTTTCTCCTTAATTGAAGGGATGTGACAGATGATGAGTCCTTTGTTGATGAACTGAGAATCACCTTACGGTTTTTTGCATCTGTCTTAGTACGAAGAATTCACAAGGTATATATGTTTATAGTGAGATTTGGAACATGTTATGACAATCTTATTTTCTCTCCTATAGTATGGGTACTTGTTCTCCATTTTTCATTTCTTAGATTAAAAGTTGATAAATCACTATTGGTCCCTTGGGCAGTTGTGCTTCCTTTAATTCTTGGTTTTATTGATTTGTGGAATTTAAAAATGAAAAGACAACTACAGAAAACTGTGTCATGTTTTATTTAAATGAATTCATGTAAATTGCAGTGATTATGATCTACCTTCTAAAATACTTTTGAGCGATATTTTGTCTATTTAGGTTTTGCATGTATATGTGATTATGTAGTTTGTTGGCTATAACGGTACTTCTCTACTGCTTTGTCAACTAATAGGATTAAATATATAAACAATGTATAGAATGTAAATATATGCCATTAATTAACAAAATAAAGTTTAATCATGTTAAATGTTTCTATACTCACTTGATTCAATGAGAAAAATATAAGAAAAATATAAAATGGCCAGCATACAATTGGAAATGTGTTGTTGAGCATCAAATATAAGTTGCAGTGAGGTGTGCTGTGCTGTTCTTTTAATCTGTCAAATTGTAAAAATGAAACAGGATTAATATCCATTAATTCTGATTTTTGGGAAATAGACAAAGCAAGTGAAAATTCAAATTGGTATGCTTTTCAGTTGACATGCTAACATGGATAAAGAAACATTTTACAAGGCCCACCCCCAGATGAAGAGCTACATGCAGTCACCTTCTTCCCTTTTGTTTTTTGTTTTTTCTTTTGGATTTGGTTTTGCTTTTTTTCAGGGTCCAGACACCAATCCTAAGGGATTATCCCTAACTAAATGTATGCAAATAAGGGGCAACACTAGCTAGACTTCATAGGTTGTGTATACATGTACACACACACACACAGTCACAGATAAATACAGAAGAGGACTGTGAAAATGAGGGTTTAGTAGGGTCAATATGGAGCTGGAAGAGGGAGAAAGAGATACAAATACAGATGTTTATATGAAAGTCTCAAAAAAGTTAATATAAAATTAATGAAAAAAGTTTGCAATAGTAAATATGATAAAAGTTTCAACAATTTTTTTTAAAGATTTATTTATTTATTATGTATACAGTACAGAAGAGGGTACCAGATGTCATCATAGATGGTTGTGAGCCACCATGTGGTTGCTGGGAATTGAACTCAGGACCTCTGGAAGAACAGTCAGTGCTCTTACCCTCTGAGCCATTTCTCCAGCTCCCTCCCTTTTTTTTAAAGACCAACAATATTTTTGAAAAATCACTTGTTTATATATTTTGAGTAACAGGTGAAGTTATTAAAAGAAATGAGTAAAAGTTGAGTTTCACACATGCACAAATTACTGTGCCCATACTTGAGGGAAGTTTAGTAAATAAAATAATACATATTTTTGTTAGTGTTGGAAACTGAACACAAGGCTGTGTTCATGCCATTGAGCTCTATTTCCCGGTCATTTACTTTCTGCGACAGGGCCTGTTCTGGCATTCAGGCTGCCTTTGAATTTACCTGCTACCTAGGGTGGCCTTAGACTTAAAATCCTTCTGCTTTCACCTTTCAAACATTAGAATTACAGGTATGTGCTACTATGCCTGACTGGGGTTGCCAATCTTTAAGACTTCTTTCTTTCTTTCTTTCTTCCTTCCTTCCTTCCTTCCTTCCTTCCTTCCTTCCTTCCTTTCTTCCTTTCTTTCTTTCTTTCTTTCTTTCTTTCTTTCTTTCTTTCTTTCTCTATCTATTTATTTATTTTTGAGACAGGTTTTTCTGTGTAGCCCTGGCTGTCTTGGAACTAGCTCTGTAGATCAGATTGTCCTTGAACTTATAGACATCTGCCTGCCTCTGTCTCTATAGTGTTGGGAGGGACTAATGGCGTGCATCACCACAACCTGGCCTGGTTTGCTTTTTAAACAAGGTTTTGAGTGTGTAGTCCAGGTTGGCCTTAAACTTTCAGCTATCCTCCTGACTCAGACCCTAGCATGCTAGAGTTATAAACTTGTGATACCATATCCTACTACTTCTTATTAATTTTTTTTTGCCAATTAAAATATTATTATTACCTATCTACAACATAATTCCTGTACCTAAGGCTCAGGGAGCATAGTGGAAGAAGGCACAGAAAGACTGTAGAGCCAGGGGACTAAGACATGTGCTGGGAGATTATGTCTCTTAGAAATGACAAGGAAGCTTTATTTGTGATAACTCAACTATATAGCTGCTGAAACAAGAACTAAAGAAGTATACCATCAATAGACTTGCTAGTGTGGAAGGATATCTCATGGGCCCAGCCATAGACAAAGAACACAGGCAATTAAGGGATGCTGAGAGTAGGATAGTCTTCCCCAGGGATGATTCCCTGAATGTTATCCAGTGCTATGTGGTTAGCCTGAAATCATATCTATCTATCATCTATCAGTCTGTCTGTCTATCTATATCTGTACACACACACACACACACACACACACAACAGTAGATGGACTTAATAGGTTGTATTTATGTATATAGGTCTTTTTATATATGTGTGACAGTAACAGAAAAAAAACTGCTTTCTGAGGTGGTGGGGAGGCACAGGAGAGATCAGAGGGAGGGAATAGAAGAAAGGAAATGTAATTATACTTTAAGAATAAAAAAGAGGAAACATATCCTTATGTTCACAAATTAAATTCTTATTTATTTATTTATTTATTTTGAGGCTAAGTTTCACTGTGTAGATCTGTTTGGTCTGGAATTTGCTTTGTAGACCAGACTTGCCTCACACTCATAGAGATCCTCTTGCCTCTACCTCCGAAGTGCTGAAATAAAATGTGTGTACCTCAATGCTTGGCTTTTAAATTGCATTTTTATGATATGCAAAGGTGTGTATAAGACTCAGAGTGAAAGATTTATTGCAGTTTAAGGAATATTTGTAAGTTTTTAAATAAAGAAAATTAAAAAGAAAAGCTAATACCTAATGATTAGTGATTGAGTGTAATATAACTAACTGCACAGTCATGAAAAAAATCACTTTCTAGAGAAAGGCTTATTTACAAGGGAAAATATTTTTCTTAAATAGCAAATGGAAGATACTGGAAAATAGTGAGTGCCATTTTTCATTTTGGGGTTAGGGGGCTCACAAATTTATCCTGTTTAAGGACATAACATCCCACCACTGTTAATACTGGTTGTATTGGTGTGTAGATGCAGTCTTGGGTCTTTCCATTTAGTGTGTGTGGTGTGGTGGTGGTGTGTATGTATGTGTGTGTTCTCTTAACTTTATTTTGTGTTGTGAATTTGAGTTCCTCCTGCCTCATCCTTCCCAGTGCTGGAATTATGCAGTCATCATGTCTAACATATTCATGATTAACACAAAGTTAGTAGATATTAATCATGTTGTTTTGAAAAATAGTTCTGGGGCAACTGTTTCATAATAGACTAAATATGGAAACTGTCTATTAAGAAAAACTGGATGGTTGGGCTGAGGAGGTGGCTCAGTGAGTAAAATTTTTGCTGCATGAGCATAAGGATCTGAATTCAGATTTCTAGCACCCACATAGAAACTAGAGTGCTGGGGGTGGGTAGGAGATCCCTGGCGTTTGTTGACCAGCCAGCCTAGCCAGATAATGTGGAGCTTCTTGCTTCCACATGTATACGCATGCATGCAGGCACACACACAGAGGGAGGAAAGGAGAGAAGTTGATGATATGTTATTTAAATAAATTGATTTTCAGATGTGTTAGTATAATCATTAGTTAGTAGAACTGATATGTTAGGCTTGAACAAGCCTAGTGGAGTCTAAAACAGTAGTACCTGGTACTTGGAGTATAATATTTATATGCACATGTTAAGAGCATGTATGTTCTTTTTTCCCCTTTCTTCTTCTGACCTTGCTTTGAATCATGGTCTTATTATATAGCCCAAGGTGGCCCTGCACCCGCTGTCCTCCTGCCTCAGCCTCTGTCGTGCTGGGGCTAAAGATGTGCACTAACCACTGTACTCTATTTTTATAACAATTATTTTTGATATATAACATATATAATTCATTCATTTAAAGCATATTAAAAGCATAGCCTATTCAGAGTTCTGCATATCACTCCTACAGTTAGTTTCAGAATATGTTTGTTATCTGAAAAGAGACCTGTACCTGCTCGCCATAATCTCCCATCTGCTCACCTAGCCAGCAGTGATTTTGCTTCTTGTCTTTATGTATCTGTGGATATTTGTTGTAAATGGAATCATTTGATATGTGGTCTTTTGTGACTGATTTTATTCTCTTGGCATAATGTTTTTTAGATCATATTGTAGCAATTGTCTGTACTTCAGTTTTTGATGGATGAATATACCATTATTTATCATTTTTAGTTGATGGATATTGGGTTATTTTCAACTTAAGTCTCATGAAGATTTACTAGTTATATTTTCATTTGTCAATTAATTAAGAGTATAATTAATTGCTTGGGGAGATGAGATAGTAGCTCTTTGTTTCATTTTTTGTTTTCTGAAGTGGTGGTGGCAGCATTTGCATTGCTGTGTCTCTGTATGAACATGCCCCTTTCACTTCCTTGTCAAAATTAGTTATCCTTATTCTTGTGATTTGTACTTTTTTTTTTAAGGGCAGGTTCTCCCTAGATGTTCCAGGTTGGCCTTAGACTTGTAGATCTTATCCTCTCCCTGCTGAGATAACTGGCATGTCCATCACACCCTCTTTATCACTGTCTCTGTTTGTCTAAGCTGGATGAGTGAATGGCACTTTGTGCCTGGTTTGTATGTCCCTGATGCAGGGATACTGGGCTTCCTTCCATTTGCTGGGTTTATCTGCTGTTGCATCTCTTCTTTGAAGAAATGGCCACTCAAATCTTGTGCCTCCTAGTGTTTTCATTTTTATTTTAAATAGACAGTTTAAAATATGCATATTTTGTGATACAAATGATGTTAGGGTATGTCAGTATAGTTTGGATTAAGTAAGACAAGCTAGTTAACAAGCTTGTTAATCTCAGATACTTAACTTTTTTTCTTCCATTTTTATTTTTGGAGGGTGAGAACAGTTTTGAAATGTGCAGTTTCTGTTATTAATTATACCTCACTTTATTCTTCTTAGTTCTAGTCCTTTTCAAGTTTGTTCTAGTACTGTAAATAAAGCATTCTTTCCATTTCAACTTAGTAATTATTTTAAGTTTTATTTTTGTTAATTTTTCTAGGTGGATATTCCTTCCATTATAACCAAGAAACTATTAAAAGCAGCAATGAAACATATAGAGGTGATTGTTAAAGCCAGACAGAAAGGTAATACAGTTCTATGGTGGTTTATTTCATTTAAAAGTCTGTGAGTACTGACACCCTTACTAATGCTCTTCATAGATTCTTTAAGAATAGCCTTGAAAAACCCCAAGTTTTTCTGTGAATGATGATCTGCTCTTATTGCTTATGTCTTTTCTTGGTTCTGTGATTTTTGCAGTTTCAGACTATTCTGGTTCATCCTACATATTAGTACCATGTATCATGTTTATTTCTCCATATCACAGTTCTTCTGTTAATTTCCCACTCCCCTTCTAAAGCAGCTCTGCCCTGGCATCTGTAGGCCTTTTGATGATCTGATTTACACCAAGCATGTGTCTTCTGATTGAAGGGAGGAAATCTTGATTAAGGACTTTACTTGCTGTGAAATTAAGCTGAAGATGTTCCTTTTAGCAGTTTGCACTTGTTTCTGTGTGAGCCTGAGACTTTTCCATACTTAGCATTCTTCATCAGTGCTTTCTGCAATGCATTATGCAGAGCAGAATGTGATAGGTGACTGTATATAAACAGATATTGTGGTCATATTTTTTGGTATTGCTATTTGCATTTTACTTCTAAATATTCCCTGTAAGCAAGAACTCTAATAATCCTGCAGTGGAGAAACAGCATGACCTTATTTGAACATGGAGCTATTTTTCATTTCTCATAATCTCAATTAATAGAACTGGTACACATTTTGGGAAATTGTGCTCCCATTAGATTTGAGATTAAAGAAAACTATTAGTTTAGTATTGAAAATTGTTATGTGTTTTAACATCAGGTAAGATTTTATTTTTAGGAACTGGGTGTGGTGGTGTACACTTTTAATTCTAATACTCAGAAGGAAGCAACAGGGAGAATCTGTGATTTTGAGGCCAATAAAGTCTATATATAGGCAGCCAAGGCTACATATTGAGACAATGTCTCAAAACAACAACAAAAAGAATTTTACCTTTGGGCTGGAGAGGTGGCTGAGTAATTAAGAGCACATTTCTCTTTTTGTAGAGGACCCAAGTTAAATCTCAGTACCCGTGTCAGGTGGCTTACCATCTGTAATCTAGTTCCAGGAACTTCAAGGTCTGAAGTTTCTAGACTCTGCACACACCTACACTTGTGTTCATACTCATACACAAACACATTTATACACACATAATTAAAAAATAATAGCTGGGTGTTGTGGGACACCCTTAGTCCCAACATTTGGGAGGCAGAGGCAGGTTGATCTCTGTGAGTTTGAGGCCAACCTCACCTACAAACAAGTTTGAGAACAGCTAGAGCTGTTACACAGAGAAACCCTGTCTCAAAAAATCAAGAATAATAAAAATAAATATTTTTAAAAAAGAATTTTACTGGGAGAGATGGCTCAGTGGTTAAGAACATTGGCTGCTCTTTCAGAGAAATCAGGTTCAATCCCAAGCAACTACATGATGGCACATGACTGTCTGTAACTTCAATCTCAAAGTATCTAGGGTTCTCTTCTGGCCTCTTTGGGCACTAGACACTTAAGTAAAAATAATTTTACCTTTAAAACATTCTTAAAATGAATGAGTTTAAAAGATATTACATTTATTTAACATACTAATGTATTTATTCAGTTGGTTTATTTTGAGACAGGGTCTCCTATAGTTCAGACTGGCTTTGAACTTGGTATGTAACCAAGGCTATTGACTTCTTAGTTGCTTGTTTTTCTCACCCATGCACTGTGGCTATACTATGCCTGACTAAAAAATACATCAAAATCCTTGTCAGTGGTAAAAATACATAAGAGGTAGCCTCTTTGTAGCAGTTTTTATAAAGAGTACTTTTACTGTCATAGCAAAAGTAGGAAAAATATTAATAGACTTGACTTTTTGATAGTGTCATATAGTTGGGATCACACATCTGTTTCAGGCTGATTTCTTTATTAGCAATAAGTTAAGACTGTCCTTTGTATTTTCAAAGGTGGATAACTCATTTCTCTTGACTATTCAATTATACCTCTTGTTTCCTGTAATTTGGCTAAAAATACAAAACCTCATTAAGAAGCCACTTTCTCCCATACTCTTGTGACTATCTGAAAGATATTGATATAAAAGCAGCAAAGAATTTTTTAAAGATTTATTTATTTATTTTTATTTTATGTACAGTGGTGTTTTGCCTTGAAGCTAGAGTTACAGACAGTTGTAAGGTGCCATGTGGGTGCTGGGAATTGAACCCAGGTCCTCTGGAAGAGCACTCAGTGCTTTTAACCACTGAGCCATCTCTGTATCCCCCAGCAGCAAAGAATTTTGGTAATTTTTCTTGTTACAGAAAATGAACAAGATAGTTGATAATTAAAATCTTGTATATACTAGAACACATTTTCTATAATTTTCCCCCACTTAAGTCATTTGCTAGTATATTATATAAAAATCATGAGTCTAAATTCTTATTTGCTCTGGGAAATAGACTTCAGAAAATGAATTTACTGCAAAGTAAGGGACTTAGTCATTGTTCTATCTTGGAAAACACACCAGGATCACCACAGTTCTTATAAAGGAAAGCATTTAATTGGGACCAACTTACAGTTCTATTATCTTTGTGGCAGGAAGCATGGCGGCACACAGACAGACATGGTGCTGAGTAGATATTATATCTGGCTGGTCAGGCGGCAGTAAGACAGAGACACTGGGCCAGGCTTTAGCATTTGAAACCCCAAGGTCCATTCCCAGTGATGTACACTTCCTCTACAAGATGTGCTATTCCCTAGTGACCAACCATTGGAAACTATGAACCTGTGGTATGTGGGAGGGAGGGACACAATCACCACAGTAAGAAAGTTCTCAGCTAAAGAAAAATTCTCTCTTTATATCCCATTTCTGAAAAATTTCCCCTTTCTATTCAGAGATCAGGGCTAGAAGAGGAAGGAGGTTAGATATTCTTTGTAGTAATAGAAATGAAATAATTTAATGTATCCTAACTCATCAATAGCTTTTATTGTTATTTACAGTAAAAAACACGGAATATTTACAACAAGCTGCATTAGAAGAATATGGCCCAGAGCTTCATGTGGCTTTAAGAAGTCGAAGAGATGAATTACAGTATTTAAGGAAACTTACTGAGTTACTTTTTCCTTATATTTTGCCTCCTAAAGCAACAGACTGCAGGTATAAATGCGCTAGAAAATATTATAGTAGTAATTGTATATGTATAACAATATATATAGTGAATAGATACATATAACTTTTATTATGATAGGACTTCAATAAAACTTGGTAAGAATTTATGGTATGAATAGTTTTTTACTTGAGAAAATTGGTCAGATTTTAAAATGCCAATTTAGGTGCTGAGTATTCAAAGTGTGGCCTTAGAATTTGTTATAAAAAACTGATTTTAGAAATCAACAATAAGTATAAGTAAAATTAATTTTATTTGCAAATCTTCTGCTTATTTTCTTAATATTTCTTTTAAAAGGTATGTGCACCATGATTCTAACAGGCAGAAGCACTTGAGCAGACTGCATGCAGCTGAGTCTGGGTCTAAGCTCTCCATCTGGAAAAGTTAGTTAGGTGTCCTTCCTGCCCTCCATTCCCTCCTCTTCTGGTACAAGTCCATTTAGATTGTTTTTCCCATTAGTTCCCTCATTTATCTCACCCTGGTACTTTTTTTTCTTTTTTTTGTTTTTTGAGACAGGGTTTCTCTTTCTCTGCGTAGCTCCAGCTGTCCTGAAATTCACTTTGTAGACCAGGCTGGCCTCAAACTCATGAACATCCACCTACCTCTGCCTCTTGAGTGCTGCCTGATAGTGCTTAGAGAGAAAAATTGTGGCTTATTCCTTCCTCCCCTCCTTCCCTTCTATTCTACTCTACCCCTCTTCCATTTCTTTCCGTTTTTTGAGACAGAACCACACTATGTAGTTCCTTATCTGCTTTGTCTCCAGTTTTAGGAATGTAGGTATGTGCCACCATGGCTAGCTCACTGATATTACTTGAAGATATTTATTCATTAAATTCATGTTGGTAGAATATTTGAATGTTTTGATTAAGCTATCTTTAGCTGGATGTGCCCCTGTAATCTCAGCACTGTGGGTGCCTGAAGCAGGAGGAGAGGAATTTACAAACTGAAAATCTATCCTAGGCATCATACCAAGCTCTTCCGTCTTAAAGAAATTTTTAGTCTAATTTGTATTGCTAATTAAAATATTCTCAGTTCTAGGGCACATACCATTGAACATACTGATTGTAAACAATTTCTAAGTGTTTTGTTGGAGATCAAATCTTGTACATGATATTCTCTCAACTATGTCTCCAGCCTGTAAACATGATTTTATAAATATATTAAAGATTCTAGAAGGAACAGGATTCTGATGTCTCCCTAATCCTTCTAGTTAGAAAGTACTCATTTTTTTTAAACAATAGTCACTTTTTAGAAACTAAGAACATAAGTCCAAGTTTGTGATTCTGTAGCATAAGCATCACCTAACACGTGCTGAAAATGCAGAATCTGATGACCCATCCTTGTCCTATTAAATTTTGATCTGATATTTTTTGGTTGGTTGTTTGGGTGGGTGGGTAGGGGGAGGATATTGAGGAATCTTGTAAGACAAGCCCCCTTCCACTGAACTAAAGTCTCAGCTCCATAATTTATTTGAGGCAGGGTTTCACAGTATAGCCCTGTAGCTAGCCCGGAAGACACTTTGCAGACTAGGCTAGTTTGAACTCATAGAGATCTGATTGCTTCTGCCTCTCCAGTGCTGGGATGAAAGGCATGGGCCACCATGCCCATCCCTATAATTTCACTCTAATAGTCTTTAGTTAGTTCAGAGATGCTCAAAAATGAGAAACTAATGCAAATCACTAAATACAGAATTATTATTTTTATTTCCAGATCTCTGACATTACTTATAAGAGAGATTCTATCTGGTTCTGTGTTTCTTCCTTCTTTGGATTTCCTAGCTGATCCAGTAAGATTAATTATTTTTATTTTACTTATAAAATACACTTGAGTTGTTGTTTAACTATTTTATGTATATAGTACAGTGCTATTAAATGTGTGCTTATTTGAGCAGCTATTACTACCACCTCCTAAAACTTTAGTCTTAACAAAAACCAAAACCCTATAAATTCTGTACTCATAAACAATAATCCCTTATTCCCCCTTGAGTCCTTGGCAATTGTATAACATGTTTTAGAATCCCTTTCCTTTTCAGTTCTCAATAATAATCCATTACATGTGTTTTGTTCATTTATTTACCTATTGATAGATATTTGGACAATTCTGATTTAGGCTTATTTGAATTTTTGAGGAAACAGGTATAGTTTAAATGGCAAAGCAGATTGCTCTTTGCTCATATTTAGACTGTTAAGAACTTCTGATTATAGTTCTTTAGATGTACCTCTGCAATACAGAAGTGTAAAAGTTTAGCTTGTGCTGTTTATTTTTCTAGCGAACTTGATAGTGTGAAAGTTCTGAGAATTCTTGGCAGAACATTACAGTGAAATTATTTTGACCTGTGTTTATTGCTTTTCATTAGGATACTGTCAATCATTTGCTTATCATCTTCATAGATGACAGTCCTGTGAGTATTGAACATATTGCAACACTTGTAACTGCGTTAAATTTTGACTGTATATACCAACTCCAGTGTGGCTTTTACTGAGCTGATAATTCTGTTTCTTCAAAGCCTGAAAAAGCTACTGAACCAGCTTCTCCTTTAGTTCCATTCTTGCAGAAATTTGCAGAACCTAGAAATAAAAAACCATCTGTGAGTATTTTCAGCACTGACGTTTTTAAGATAACAGTTTTAAAATACATTTATATATCTTTAACTTACCCTTCCTCTCATATTGTAAATAAGGTTCTAAAGTTAGAATTGAAGCAAATCAGAGAACAACAAGATCTTTTATTTCGATTTATGAACTTTCTAAAACAAGAGGGAGCTGTGCACGTCCTGCAGTTTTGTCTGACTGTTGGTGAGTCTTCATTTGCATTTTACTAGTGTGTGTTTCATGCTTGTTAATGCTTTGGTTATTTAGAGCAGATCTGATGTCCTCCGCCTAAATTTTATCTACTAGATATTCTAAGAGTGACTGAGTTTCTCTCAGGTGTCTGTCTATTCCTTTCCAAGTGGGACTAGACCTTGTCCTTCGCCACAGTCAAATCCTAGTTGCAAAAAGAATTGATCAAGGTCTAACCTAATGATACTGTGTGAGAGATCTCATTAATGTCCAGTCAGTACCACTTTGTCTTCATTTTGTTCAATATCAAACTGTAATATCACGGGTCATTGAATTTGTGAGAAACCTTATGAGCTGTTGCAGAAAAATTTTTCTTTGGGCTACTAGCTCACAAAAAAATGACATGGAGACTTAATATTAATTATGAAAGCTCGGCCTTTAGCTTAGGCTTATCCCACTACCTCTTATAACTTAAATTAACTAATTTGTGTTAATTTACATTTTTCCTTGTAGCTTTTTACCTCTCTTTCATGGTTCCTCTTCATGTCCTCTGGTGTCTCTCCTTTGTGTCTATTTATCTCCTTTTATTCTCTCTCTCTGCTTGGAAGTCCCACTTAACCTCTTCTTGCCTAGCTATTGGCCGTTGAGCTCTTTATTAAACTAATCAGAAGATGCTTTGGCAAAGATACCATCTTCACAGTGTACAAAAGATTATTCCACAACAAGCTCTATTTTCATTATTATTTTGTGAGTCAACAGATTTTAAAATATTGAAAGACCTTTGGTATAAGAATCTAGCCCAATATGTTCTTTAGAGAAAATTTTACAAATATACTTACTATTCTGTTGTTGCAAATTGGTATTGCTATTTATATTTTTATATATTTTAACATAAAAATCTTGTTGACTTTGTTTTTCATCTGAGTATTCTACTCTCAAGTGGTTTTTAAAAGCTTAAAGTGATTAATTTGATTGTATTGGCTGTTTTTAGTTAGAATAAAAATATAAAGTTTTTATGAAAGCATTTATATTAAAGTAACTTTTTTCTTAATGTTTTTTTGATTTGTTAGAGGAATTTAATGATAGAATTTTGCGACCAGAATTATCAAATGATGAAATGCTATCTCTGCATGAGGAATTGCAAAAGATTTATAAAACATATTGCTTGGATGAAAGTATTGACAAGATTAGATTTGATCCCTTCATTGTAGAAGAGATTCAAAGAAGTAAGTCTAAGATGACAAAGAGAGTGGATATTGTAAATCTTTCCAGTTTGCTAAGTTTTCATGTATTTCTTTTTCTATTTTTCAAAAAGATTTATTTATACTTATTTGAGGGAAGGTCCTCTCACTATGTATCCCTGGCTAGCCTGGAATTCTCTTTATAAGAACTGGCTTCAAACTCAGTGATTTGTCTGCCTCTGTTTCCCTGGTGCTGGGATTAAAAGCCTGGGTCATCACACACCTGGCACTTTTTATTTATTTATTTGGGAGAGAGAGAGGGAGGGAGGGAGGGAGAGAGAGAGAGAGAGGGAAAGGGAAAGGGAGAGAGGGAGAGAATGTAAGCGCGAGCACGTGTAAAGAGGAGGAGCCCTTGGAGGGCAGGTGCTTCAGTCGCTCTGGTGCTTGTGTTACAGGTTGTTGTAAGCTACCCAACAAGGGCCTGGGAACTGAACTCCAGTCCCTTGCAAGGGCAGTGTGCACTCTTGGACTGCTTCATGTGTTCTTTACTTTCCCTAACAGCTGTGGAAGCTACATGAGCAGCTTAAGTCGCTATTTTCTTTAAATATTTAGAGATTTTTTTTTTTATTAACTTTCTTAGTTTAAAGAGTTCTGTTTTTACATACTGTTTTACTAACAAGATGAAAGCCTTGAGGAAGAGGAGTGTTCCCTGTCTGCTTGACTGAGACAGGCATGGAGGTGCGTGTTTATAATTCTAGCACTTGGAGAGGAGACAGGAAGATCATGGTTTTAAGGATAGCCTGTACGCCAAGATCCAGTACGGCTGGCTGCTTAGTAAGATCCTGTCATTTAACGTTTGCCAGAACTGGATGTAGGTTATTCTTATTTCTTGTTCTAGTAAGATTTCTTGTGGTGGTATTTTTATATAAATATAATTTGTATGTTTGTTTTAAATGAGTATATTACATTTCTTTTATTCAGAAATAATTTGTATAATTGATTTTATTTTGAAATAGTTGCTGAAGGCCCATACATAGATGTGGTGAAACTGCAAACCATGAGATGTCTTTTTGAAGCATATGAACATGTTCTTTCCCTCTTGGAGAATGTGTTTACCCCTATGTTCTGCCACAGTGATGAGGTAAGTTAGGCTTTCATCAGAGAACTTCATAGTGGTTCTGATAGCATTAGGTAAGTAGTTACTAAGTAGCAAAATAAGTAAAAAAATAAAAGAAGATGAAGTAAGGTAAAGCAATATATTTTAATGTTAAATAATGGTTTAGTTAATCCTAATTTGTATTTATTATTTTGAAGTATTTCAGGCAACTTTTAAGAGGTGCAGAATCACCAACACGCAATTCCAAATTCAACAGGTAGGTGCATTTAACTCTGGGTGTGTACTGGTTTTGACTTGTTGCTGATCATCCTGCGATAACATTATAGTCTTTATCAAACATTTGTCTGAATGAAATCCACCTGCTAGATAAATGTAAGCCAAGAGCTCCAGCTTCAGGGGTGGAAAATTTCTTTGCATTTTAAAGAGCATCTGGTATCCTTAGCACACTTTTTTTCTAGTTTTAAAATATGAAAAAAAGGCAGGATGGAAATAGGGATACTAATACAGCCATTTAAAGTATGTTTTTCTTCATACCTGACTTTAATATAACTGCCACTCTTAAGACTCTTGATTCTTTGATACTAAATAGAATCAAGAGAAGAGTTTGCTAACATTCTTAAGCTAAAAATTTAGAGTAGCCTTGATAATTTGCTGTTAAATGACTTAGAGTATGTAAAGTAGTCTTTAGTTTTGGTTTGTTTACTTGTATTTTAAAAGCAAAATTTTGGTGCATATAGCTAATTCTGACCTGCTTTATTGTGTATTCAAAGTATAACTCTTTAGGAATGTTTTGTTTACTTTTTTAGCCTAAGTATTCTTTTAATAGTTGTAGGTTTTTGTTTATTTGTTTGGTATTGAATTCAGGGCATCATGAATACTAGGCAACAGTATTACTACTGACACCCTTAACCCCCAGACACATCGTTCTTTATATGAGACAGTTTACTGTGTAGTATAAGCTAGCCTTGAACTTGCAACAGTGCTAGGATTATAGGCATAGGCATGAGACACCATGCCTGAAGAAACATTCATTTTTACTTCAACCTAAAAATATGTTACAAGGTATGGATGAGTGCATCTAACATAGACACAGTTCTGTATTGAAGAGTCTGAGCTGCTGTTTGTTAGCTTAATCTTTACATATTTTCTACTGTGTCAAATGGTATGCTTAAGGAGAAGAAAATGCTGAATTATTTCCTGACAGTGTTGTTTTCAGAAACATTAGGAATCTAGACTACATACATCCAAACAGTCATGTACTGTCCTTTCCTCCCTGTATCATGTTATTCATAGGATTTCTTCCTTTTGCAAAGGTGAATGCTATCCACTTGTATAACTTTTAAGTTTTTAAATTTGATTTTATATTATAAGGTGAAACCTATTTAATATCTGGGCTTTCTCTCTCTCCTCTTCATATAATCTCACATATGTGATATTGCAGAGGTAGCCTAAGTTTGGATGATTTCCGGTAAGTCTTGAGCATGTAATTTTTTTTTCAGTATAAATTGTCTGCTTTAATCTAGAAAGTTTCTCCTAAGCAACCTAGGTGTACTAAAAAGGAAAAATATGAAGCACCATGCTGTCTCTCCCTTTATATTATTTAAGATAAGTTTTTAAAGTGAATCTTTACTTTGGTTCTAGAAATATTTTTTGAAATAACATATAATTATGTAATATAATGCCCTGATACCATTAAGATATTGCTATTATTTATTTACCAGTATCTTATTTTTCAAAGTTTTTGACTGACTCTCTTTGGGGTAAGAAGAGTTGCTGATTTTGCTGAACAATTCTTATAATTATTTGTGTTTAAAGAATTGTAGGTTTTATTTTTTTTATTATATTTTGCCCCATACATACAGAAATACAATGATGTTTCTGTGGACGTAGGCAAATTAGACTTTTAAAAAACATGTCATAGTTCAAAACCTATATTGTCTTATAGTCTCTAAAGCATGGAAGATCCTGACTAGGGTGTAGGAGTTTTAGGATTTGTCACCATTTTTATTCTCACTGGAAACAGCCCTGTCATTAGAGCTTGCTGTTATTTTAAACTGTTTTGTTTTTGTCTTTTTAGCGCATGCTTGTTTAGACAGAAATAGTCTAGTTTTCTTCTAGTACTGTTTGCTACTTACTAGTACAGTATAAACTAGTAATAGTTTTCTAGCATTAAAATAAGTTTGGTTTGTTTCAAAGGCAGTGTATTAGGTAATCTTGTCACAGTAAACATGGTATATTTGAAGCTTGATCAGTGTTTTTTTTTTGATATCTCTAATTGTTGAATTATTTCAGTAGATATATTCTGCTTATAGGAATAATAGCTTCTCTGTAGTTGAGTCTCTGTAGTATGCAAGTTAACTTAGATACAAGTTATAGTTTGGTTTTCTGAAACAGAACATTTGGCTCTAATCGATAATTTTTTTTTTTTTTTTGCTGCTTTTAGGCTTTACTTTTCTTTCTAGCTATTTCTGCTTTTGGAAGTTCACTTTTGAAAAAAAATTGCAGAACTAGTATTTAATGTTTGTGGTAGAGCTAGCTTGCTTCCTTGGAGCTGTGCCTGCTCTTGTTCTTTCTGTCATGTTAGCCTTTCCCTCCGGCATCTTTCTTTTGTTTGTGTTACTTTGAAGTCAAGTGCATTTATTTAATACCTGACTGTATTGGAATATGAGATTTTAAAACTGCATTTTCTTGACCATTTGCCATAGAAGTGAATTATTTTTCATTAAGTTTCATTTAAAAAATATAATAGGAAGATTATAGTTTTGTATTTTTGTGTTGCATTTTTATTTTAGTGACTCAGTTCTTCTGAGTCAGTGGTTCTCAGCCTTCCTAATGCTGCAACTCTTTAATACACTTCTCATATTGTGTTGACCCCAACCATAAAATCATTTTGTTGCTACTTTATAAGTATGATTTTGCTACTGTTGTGATGCATAATGTAAGCATCTGATATGCTACTCAAAGGGGTTCTTGACCCACAGGTTGAGAATCACTATTCTAAATAGCTGTATAGTTTTTTAAAAAATTGTTTGGCAGATTCATACATGTGTATGTTTTAACAAAATTCTTGAGGCAATGAGAACTATGCAACACTAGGAAACTATCATTTTTTCAAAACCTTTAGTTCAGTTAATGTTTTGAAGTTAGCATTAGCTGCATTTCAAATGTTTTTGGTAAATTTTGTCTCATTTATTCATACAAAGAATTTAAATGTTTTGACAGTGTTGGATCCTGGATGCTGAGACTTAATCAGTGACTGAAAACTGCAAATACTACTAATCTTTCTCTGACTTACCATTTCAAAGCTAGTTTGCTTTTTCTTTGCTATTGTGTATAGTAGAGTAGATGCCAATAATTTACCCGGTACCTGATGCATTTTTTTTTTTTTTAATATTTAGAAGCACACAAAAAAGAGGAGAATCATTTGGAATCAGCAGAATAGGTAGCAAAATTAAAGGAGTATTCAAGAGTACTACAATGGAAGGAGCTATGTTGCCCAATTATGGTTTGGCTGAAGGTGAAGATGACTTTGTAAGTGAAAATTCTTCAATTAAAAAAAATATCAACATGATATACCTACAATCTTGTGCTTAACATAGCATTAAGTATGGAGTATGCTGACTTATCTTCCCTATTTTTTTATTTTCTTCCTTTAGACTTCTTCCTTTATATATAAATGTTTTTTTCATTAGTTTTATAGTTTTATTAAACTTATCCCATTAAGTTTTTTTCTTAGACCTGAATTATTGATTTTAAAGGAAAATAAACCTAGGCATTTCTAGCCACCAAACAGTTCACTACCTTTTGTGCGTGCGCGCATGCACACATGCATGTAGAGGCTTGGTGAATACGTAAGATGCCATTCATCCAGCATGGTGCACTTTTTTTTTTTTTTAATTCTGAGTGTGTGTATGTGTGTGTGTGATGTACATGTGAAATTCAGAGGACAGCTTGACAGGAGTCAGTTCTCTCCTTCTACTGTGCAGGCCTTGGGGATTGAACTCGGGTCACCAGGCTTAGTAGCAAGCACCTTTCTTACTAAGGTATCTTGCTGGCCTTATTTATTTATGTATTGAGACAGGTCAGGCTAACTGCATTACTGTACTCAGCTTCTTAATTTTTAAACCAGGATCTGTTAGCTGGAAATACTGGTACATACATCTCAGTATTTGCAGGGCAGAGGCAGGCAGATCTCTGAGTTTTAGGCTTGATGTGGGATGTCTCAGAAGTAGGCAGAGAAATCAGAGCATAGATAGGGAAAGGAGGTGGAGTCAGAGGAGACCCCGTCCAGCCGCTCAAGAATCAGTATGTAAAGTAACTCAGGTAAGCCACGGGCCACATGGCAAGACTCATTAATGGAAATGGGTTGAATTAAGATGCAAGAGCTAGCTAGCAATATGACTGAACCATAGGCCAAATGACTTGAAATCAATATAAGCCTTTGTGTGATTATTTGGGGCTAAGAGAGGGTCCAAACCTCTGGACCTCTGGCCGGATAGGCCAGAAACCTTGTGTCACAGAGGCTAGCCTGACTCTAAATAGTGAGTTCCAGGACAGCCAGAGCTACATAGTGAGACAGATCCTGCCTCAAAACCAAACCAAAACCAAACAAGTAAATAAATAAATCAGGATCTGTCTCACTGTGTAGCTCTGGCTGACCTGGTACTCCCTGTGTAAAGCCAGGCTGTTAATGCCTGTCTCCTGAATGCTAGAGTTAAAAGCATATGCCACCACACCCAACTCACAGCTTTTCTGTGTGTGTTCTAGGCATTTGACTCAGGTCCTTTTTGTGGACAAGGCAAGCACTTTATGGAATGAGTCATCTTCCTAGCCCTTTATCTTTTCATTGGGCTTTCTTTCAATCCTAATGTTATCTTTTTTCAACCATATGCTTTAGGAGTGTTTGGTTGTTATTAGAAGCCTTAATTTCCAATTGCTTAGACTGAGGGACTTATACATGTAGGTTCTCAGGCCTCATTCTAATCTGTTTGGTAAGATTCCTCGTTTTTGTGTATTTCACTAACCATGCCGTTGTACCTTTGTACCTTCTTCTCACATGCAATCCTGCTTGATGGTCCTCTCCTTCTCTTCTTTACACAGAAAACTTCACATTTATCTTTTAAAATTCACTTGATGTCCATTAACCCTTCACTGAGCTACCAATAGACCTGAGCATTTCTCACTTTGTGACCTTACTACTATTACTGCTATTATTTTGAATATATTATTTAATTAACACATGCAATTTTACATACTTATGGTATAGAATATAATAAATAAATGTGTGTATATGATCCATATATGCAACAAATAATAACCAGATCATGGTAGTTGGTAGATTTTACTTAACATTTTTAATTTTGGAAACAGTCACAGTATTCTCTCCTAGTTATTTTGAAGTAGTTGTTAGTAAGCATAGTCATATTATTTCTAAAGAAAGCCCAAGTGTACGATCGATGCTTAGAGTTTCGAGGATACTGAGCAGGTTGTACTGCTGATCTTATCGAAGGTCACATGGAGAATACTCAAAATAATTCCACTAAAATCAGGAACTAGACAAGACTGTCCCCTTTCCCCTTATCTATTTAATATAGTTTGAGAAGTTTTAGCTAAAGCAATAAGAGAACAAAAGGAGATTAAGGGGATACAAATTGGAAAAAAGGAAGTCAAACTATCTTTATTTGCAGATGATATGATTGTATACATAAGTGACCCACAAAATTCTTCCAAGGAACTCCTACAGCTGATAAACACCTTCAGCAATGTAGCAGGATGCAAGATTAACTCAAAGAAATCAGTAGCCCTTCTATACACTAAAGATAAAAGGGCTGAAAAAGAAATAAGGGAAACATTACCCTTTATAATAGCTGCAGATAGCATTAAATACCTTGGTGTAACTATAACCAAAGAAATAACAGATCTATTTGACAAAAACTTTAAATCACTGAAGAAAGAAATTGAAGAGGATATCAGAAAATGGAAAGATCTCCCATGCTCCTGGATAGGTATGGAAAAGCAATAGTATCTTCAACAAATGGCTTTGCATAACTGGATGATAGTATGTAGAAAAAATGCAAATAGATCGAAACCTATCACCCTGCACAAAACTCAAATCCAAGCGGATCAAAGATGTCAACATAAACCCAACCACACTGAACTTGATAGAAAAGAAAGTGGGAAATACCCTCCAACGCATTGGCACAGATGACCACTTCCTAAATATAACACCAATGGCACAGACACTAAGAACAACAATCAGTAAGTGGGATCTCTTGAAACTGAGAAGCTTCTGTAAAGCCAAGGACACAGTCAATAAGACAAAGCAACAGCCTACAGAATGGAAAAAGATTTTCACCAACCCTACAAGTGACAGAGGACTGATCTCTAAAATATATAGAGAACTGAAGAAACTAGAGCCCCAAACCTTGAATAACCCAATCAAAAACTGGGGCTCAGAACTAAAAAGGGAATTCTCAGCAGAAGAATTACAAATGGCTGAAAGACACTTGAAAAAGTGCTGGACATCTTTAGTCATCAGAAAAATGTAAATCAAAATAACTTTGAGATACTACCTTTCACCTGTCAGAATGGCCAAGATTAAAAACATAGGTGACAGCCTATGTTGGAGAGGATGCGGAGCGAGGGGAACACTCCTTCATTGTTGGTGGGAGTGTAAGCTTGTTCAGCCACTCTGGAATGCAATATGGCGGCTTTTCACAAAACTGGGAATCAGTCTCCTTAGGGATACAGCAATACCACTTTTAGGCATATACCCTAAAGACACACATTCGCACCTTAAAAGCATTAGCTCAGCTATGTTCATAGCAGCATTATTTGTAATAGCAAGAACCTGGAAACATCCTAGATGCCCCTCAATTGAGGAATTGATTAGCAAGCTGTGGTACATCTACACAATGGAGTACTACTCAGCAGTAAGAAAAAATGATATCCTGAAATTTACAGGCAAATGGATGGATTTGGAGAATATCCTCCTGAGCGAGGTATCACAATCCCAGAAAGAGAAGCAGGAGATGTACTCACTCACTAGTTGAATTTAAACAAAAAGCAAAGCATGCCCAAGCTGCAAACCACAGCCACTGAACAGCTTGACTGTGTCCTTGGCCTTACAGAAGCTTCACAGTTTCAAGAGGTCACAGTTTATTGATTTTTATATAAAAATAAGAAAATAGTTGACAATGCATATAGGAAAGGTAAAAATAAGAAACATTACTATTTCTTAAGTAAGTAGAGAACCTCAGCTAGCTTTTTATCTCTGACATCCTTTTTAATTTGACTCTTTTTGAAAATAAAACAAAAATTAGTTTACTTTATTAACATTTACCTCAGAATGGTGTTTTTTGCCTATAATCTCAGTGTTTACAGGCTGAAGCAGGAGAATGTTCAGTTCAAAGCCTGGACTGTGTAGCAAGAAATCCTGTCTCAAAAAGCAAACACATAAATAAGTTGAATAAGTTATTTATAGTAATTGCCCTCTGTTACGTGACTAAGAGATGTCTAGGTGACCACAGAGAGACTCAGAAGGATTTAAAAGAACTTTGCTTATAGATGATCATTTTTTTACAGGAATTATTTTGTTTTTAGATATTAAATGAAATTATATATGTTTATGAGTTTAGAAGCTAAGAGATAAATCTAAATTTTCCAGTTATGGTGGCACCTGCCTTTAATCCCAGCACTTAGAAGGGAGAGTCAAGTCAAGTTCATCTATGAGAGTTTAAGGTCATCCTGGTGTACATGCTAGTTCCAGAATGACCAGGATGTTTTCACACACAAAAAAACTCAGTCTCAAAACAATAAAAATTTAATGCCGTAGAAGTAGATCTTTTTAGACCTTCTTTTGAATTGTACACTCTTTATGTTTCAGTGAATATATTTAGACTACCTTTTCAGTTTAAAAAAATTAGTTGAAATAAATATTTTCATAAGAATACTTTCAGGAGTGGAGTTACTTATTCAAAACTGTTTAATGGCAAATTGTAGAAATATATTGCCAAATTTCAGAAAAGATTATGCTGACAAACATCTGGCATGTGTCATAGATCCAGCTTATTTGTGTCAACTACATCAGTAGTATCTGAAATGAAAGATATGAGGTTAAACTTTTTATATTGTCATTTTTATATATTTTTCATAATCTAAAATGTCTATTCTCTATTTTCTTTTATACTTTGACATATAGATGGTGTCATGAAACATGGGGTTGATGTTAGTAATTTGTTAAGTTTAAATTTTTGCCGGGCAGTGGTGGTGGCACACCTTTAATTTCAGCACTCAGGAGGTGGGGACTCAGGTGGATCCCTGTTAATTTGAGGACAGCCCGAGCTACACAGAGAAACTCTGTCTAGAAAACAAAAAACCCCCACAAAGTTTAACTGTTTATCTTTACTTTCTTAGAAAATTCTAAATTACGTAGTTTCCCAAGTTAAAAATAAAATCATTACTTGACAGTTATATCTCATGTTTGGAATGTATTAGAAACATTAAGTTCACCTTGATAACTTTTTTCAGATTGAAGAAGGTATTGTGGTAATGGAAGATGATTCTCCAGTAGAAGCTGTAAGCACACCTAACACTCCTCGAAACCTTGCTGCGTGGAAAATTAGCATTCCATATGTAGACTTTTTTGAGGATCCCTCCTCTGAAAGGAAGGAGAAAAAGGAGAGAATTCCCGTGTTTTGTATTGATGTAGAAAGAAATGACAGACGAGCAGGTAAAATTTCTGAGCCTTCCTAAGATACCACTGAATCTGGCTTTCTGAGTGTAAACTTGTTGCCATTGTAACTACAAAAATAGAAGGAAAGCTTAGTGTTTCCTAGGCTACTTGTTATCAGTTAAGTAATTTATTCAACCAACACTGAGTGGGTTCTTGATACACACTTCAGAGCCCAAGGAATCTTATATAATGTTCTTTTTACTGTTTTGCTTTGTTTTTTAAAGATGTATTTATTTTATTTTATCTTATATGTGTAAATGTTTGGGCCATACGTGCCTGCTATCTGGAGTTCTGGAACTGGAATTAGAGGTGGTTGTGAACCTCATTGCTGGTAACCAAACCTGGGTCTTCTGGAAGAGCAGCCAGTGCCCTTAGACACCAAGACATTTCTCCAGTCCCTCTTTCTACTGGCTTTGCTGCTCTCATCATTGTACTTAGTTAGCTATTATTAATGCATTTACCACTATGTTAAGTATTATACCAGCTTATTTACTGTATTAATTTATATCATGTGAATGAGTGGCACATATAGAGGTCACTTGTGGACTTTGGTTTTCTTTCTACCATGTGGATCCTAGCTATCAAGCTCAGTTGTACTGAGCTATCTCTCTAACCCTTGTATTATACCAGTTTAAATAAACACAGTTTAAATAAACAACACTCCCTTTCTCCACCTTTTTTTTTTTTTTTTTCATTTTAGCCACGTTGGTTAACTTTTTTATACAATCTATTTTGATCATGTTTTTCCCTTCCCTACATTCTTCTCCCTTTTGTGCTAAAGGCTAAGAAGAATTGAATGAACTATGATCAAACACAGCTTTCCCAAGTGTCTTCATGTTAGCTGTCTTTTCCTTTTGGCTGTCTCAGGTGTGGGTTGTAACTGAGAATGGAACAGCTCTGACAGTAGAATAATCACTCGCCACTCTGCATTGTTGAGCAGGTGGGACATTCAGTGTACAGGGAACACGAAGCTGTGTACATTTTGGGACTGATGAATAGAAACGGAAAGATCAGGAAGGGGAAGTATCTGTGAGGTTAGGGTGGTGACAGACGAGTTAACGGAGAGCAGCAGAGCCTGGTTACTCATCATTTCTCCTACTGAATTCTCAAAAAATATTTTCAGAAACTAATCCTAGGTCAGGGACACAGAGCACAAAATCAGAAGCAGATTATTCTGAGAGGCTGGCTGTGATGATTTTTGTCATAACTATGTAGCAGACAGGATCTTACTTGATCCAGGTCAGAGGCAATGTTGATTTTATGGTAGCTGCTGTCAGTCTTACTAAGTAAGTACACTATGAAATCATTGCCCTTACTATAGTCTGATTTCTGCTTCAGGCCTCATTTTTACAGGTCAAATACTTTTGTTACTGACTTTTTGAACAGAAATTTAAAATTCTTGTACTCTATTTTTAGAAGTTTGGCTTAATAACTAAAATATAAAATATAAACACAATCTAAAAATAACTATAGTCATCACATTACAGAGCCTTAATGTATACTGTGCCTTTAGGAAGTGTGAACTCTGTAGGAAAAAAATGTGTATCATTTTCATCATTTACCACACTTTTTTTTGTGTGTGTGTAGGAAAATACAATTCTCAGATTTATGAGCTGGTGAAATGACTCAGTGGATAGAAGAAGGTGCTTTGCCACCAAGCCTGGTGATGTGGTTACTGCCCTGGGACCCACATGGTAGAAAGAGAGAACTGATTCCCACAAATTGTCCTCGGCCTTGCACATGTGTGCTGTGGCATGACATTCATGCAAATGGAGACAATCGTACAAAAATAAATAATTTTGTAAATTTTAAAAATAGTAATTATATACTTTAAGAATTTCTACCAACTTTGTGATTCTGTTATGGGAAACCATCTGTTTGCTTCTCATATCATAAAAAATAAAATTTATCAATTTCTTCTAGGTAATTTAGAATTAAAATATGGGATGAAATATGATAATGTGATAACTAAAATAAAGACTTTAATGTAATACCCTCATTTTAGTATTACTCATGTTTCATTTTTGTAGTCAGTTATAAAATTGCTTATTTTTAACTTACAGTTGGCCATGAGCCTGAACACTGGTCTGTCTATAGAAGATACCTTGAGTTCTATGTACTTGAATCAAAACTAACAGAATTTCATGGTATGTTGCTTTCTTACATAAAATATTATTATTCAATGATTGGCTTTCTTGAAAGGTCTTGTGCCAGATATTTTTTTTTAAGTGTACCAATTGATGTTGAAAGTTGTATGTAGTTCTGTTGAAATAAGAATGTTGGTTATCTGCTTTTTTTCTAATCTGTATTTTAAATTTTTACAGTGCACATTGACTTTTTTTAATGATAAAAATTTAAAAGCAGCTGTTTGTACATTAGAAAAAGTGCTGTTCATTTCTCTGTGTGAAGATTATTTAAAACATATCATATCTCTATAAGGAAGTATTGTGAATCTGAGTTTTCACAGTAGTGGCAGATAGTGTTTAAAATAGCCAAAATAGTAAGAACTTTATTCACCAATTTCAGGCACATTTCCTGATGCTCAGCTTCCATCCAAAAGGATCATTGGTCCTAAAAACTATGAATTCTTAAAGTCGAAGAGAGAGGAGTTTCAGGAGTATCTACAGGTACAGCACCAGCTCCCATGCTGGGTTTGAGACTTAACTCTAGTTTGTTTCTCTTATGTGCATGTGCTTTTTCTTGTTTTCCTCATTTATTTCTTCGCTTTTTATTAGCATTTATTATTGTACAAATGATGTTGTTATTATTTCATTTATGTATGTGTAGATGATATATTCTCATTGTATTCACTTTTCTCATAGGTTTTATTCTCTTTTCTTCTTTCCCCAGCCCCTGCTGTTGCCTTCCCCTTCCTAATTACGACAGTCTCTTCCATTTAGTTCTTTTTGTTAAATCTAGAATCTTATGAGAGAAAATATATAGTGTTTATCTTTTTGAGACTTGCGTATTTACTTGACATGATTATTCCATTTCCATTCATTCTCTGGTAAATTACATCACTTTGTTCTTTGTGACTGAAACAGCAGTGTGCATACATGATACATATGCTTATCCATTATCTGTTGTTGATACATAGTAGTCTTGGTCTGATTCTGAAACCTGGCTATTGTGAATAATATCACAGTAAATGTGGATGTGCAGATGTCTCTTATTCACACATGCTTTGCTCTAATACATGTCCACGGAATTAAAACATACTTTTTTCTTTTTTTTTCTCTCTTTCTCCGGGATTAAAACATACTTTTTTCTTTCCTTTTTTTTTCTCTCTCTCCTTTTCTCCTTCCTTCCTCTCTTCCTTCCTTTCTTAAGAGTCACTTATTATATATACTGTGTTCTGCCTGTGCACCAGAAGAGGGCACCAGATCTCATTATAGATGGTTGTGAGCCACCATGTTGTTGATGGGAATTGAACTTAGAACCTCTGGAAGAGCAGCCAGTGCTCTTAACCTCTGAACCATCTCTCCAGCCCATCATAACTTTTTCTATGTGGATTTTAAAATGAACTTTTGGCTGGGCTGGGTGGCACACAGCTTTAAGACTAGCTCTTGGGAGACAGAGACAGTTGGATCTTGGTGAGTTTGAGGCTAGTTTAGTATACATAGTGAATTTCTAGGACAGCTAGGACTACATAGTGAGACTTTGTCTAAGGGGAACCCCCCCACACACATATTTTTACATATTTTACACACACACACACACTCACACACACACACACAGAATTTGTATTGTTCTGTGGTACTAGGGATCAAACGCAGGGTCTTGCACATGCTAGCTGAACACTCTACCACTGAGCTATTTTCCTGATCCTCAGTGTTTTTAAAAAAATTAATGACCAGTAAAATACTAGCTATTTCTTGGAAAGGGCTTTGCTTAGTTTTATGCTAATTAAAATCTTGATATGGAAGGCTTAAAAAAGAAAACCTTTTAGTATAAAAAATTAAATGCATTCTGAGAATGTTGGAATTTGTTTGATTTTTATGCCTAACTTTCCTAGCTTGAGAATTGTTGTTCTCACTTTATTACTTAGTTCTTCTTATACAGTTTGTAGGTTTCTTTCTGGTTTCCTGGGATCAACTTCCTACCAGTCACCATTCAGATTGACTTCCCATTTTTCTTAGTATATGTGCACTGTGTTACATAAACATTGTAATTATTTACAAGAAATATGTACATAAGTAATGTAAATTATTTCAATGGATAATATAATTAGCTTAAGAGTTATTTGGTTAGTGTAGGAAATACCTTTTGATAACTTAAAGTTTCTTGTTTTTTTGTTTGTTTACAATCACTTTAGCCCGGTTTTGATTATGCTTCTATATTTTTAATCTGTTTCCCTTCTCTGTTCTGTTCATTAAAGAAACTTCTGCAGCATCCAGAACTGAGCAACAGTCAACTTCTGGCTGACTTTCTCTCCCCCAATGGTGGGGAAACACAGTTTCTTGATAAGATACTTCCAGATGTAAATCTTGGTAAGTCATTTGAAAAAAATATATATAAGAACAATGTTTTCAGACTAGTGTAGAAAAATGGTTTTGATAGTATGGTCATGTGATGGATTCCACAGGACTTCTTTTGAAGTTAGAGATATGTGGGATCCTTATTATTTAACCAATCACTTCTGACCACTTCTTTTATCACAGAAAACTATTAGCCAGTAATATCTTTGTATGTGCTTGTATATTTAAATAAAGTCCAAATAAATAAATAAATAATAAATAAATAAAGTTTAAAAAAAAAAAAAAGGGGCTGGAGAGATGGTTCAGCGGTTAAGAGCACCGTCTGCTCTTCCAGAGGACCCGGGTTCGATTCCCAGCACCCACATGGCAGCTAACAACTGTCTGTAGTTCCAGTTCCAGGCAAACACCAAGGCAAATAAATAAATAAATAATAAATAAACAAAGTTTAAAAAATAAAAATAAAAAATAAAGTCATGACACAAGTCAAGTATTGCACAACAGTACTTTACTCAATGGCAGATTGTATAAATGACAGTGATCCTTTAAATTATGTCACCTAGTGACTTACAGCTGTCATAAGTTTGTGTAAGTACACTCTTTGAAGTTTGTGCAACAAAATCACCTAGCAACAAATTTCTGAGGATGTATCTGCATCCTTAAGTATACATGCAAGAAAAATAAGTGATAGTAGTAGATATAAATGTACATAGTCATCACTCATTATATGAGTATCTTTAATAATAAAATTTCTTTAAAATTACCATAGCTTTTTATGTTTAAAGACTCATGAGGCCTTTTCCCCTCTACCTTCAAGTTACCTAATTTCTTTACATCTGTTTAATATTGAGGATCTTTTATCTGTGTTTGAGAATGTTTATAGCCTATCATATAGTTCAAGTTAGAAACAGCACAAATGTTTATTATGGAAAGAATGGACAGATAAAATTTCATGCACATTGGTCTTTTTCCTACATGAATCTCTGAGTGAGGATGTTGGATCCTCTGGAACTGAAACTACAGAGAGTTGTAAGCCACCATGTAGGTTCTGGGAATTAAACCTGTATCCTCTGAAAGAACAGCACATGCTCTTAACTGACAGCCATCTCTCCAGCCCCAAACTATTGAGTCCTATAGAAATGGATGCCTGTAGCTTGAAGCAACTTGTAACAGTGTGGATGAATCTTACAAGTGTAACATTGGGACTTGCCTATTCTAAATGCATGAGGCCCTAGGTTTGAGCCCTATCTCAGACAAAACACATGTCAAATGAATGATACAAAGCACACATGAAAACAAATATATTTCTTTTATGTAGTCAAAATAGCTAAACTAACTTGCTAGAAATATTTGTACAAAATTGTTGAAGCCAATATATGATAAATACAGTGTTTCTCAGAGTATTTTTTGAGATATAATTTGAAGTAGAACTGAATCAGCTTCCATTTAAACCTCTATATGAACATATTTAGTTGATTTAAAGCATTTGGTATGTGTGGCCTTTTTTTTTTTTTATAAATTTTTTTTTTAAACTTTATTTATTTGCCTTGGTGTTTTGCCTGGAACTGGAACTACAGACAGTTGTTAGCTGCCATGTGGGTGCTGGGAATCGAACCCGGGTCCTCTCGAAGAGCAGACGGTGCTCTTAATCGCTGAGCCATCTCTCCAGCCCCCTGTGTGTGGCCTTCTTATCAGGAGAAAGTGTGAGGACCTTTTTATTCTCGGTTATATTTGATATTTAGTAAATAGAGTTAATTCAATCTTGTTTCCTATTAGGTTTGACAGAAGGTGAAAAAATTATGAAGGTTCATCCAAGTTTCTGTATAAATAACTGAATGCATGTGTTGCTTTTTGTGGCTATTGATAATTTTAGAACAGTTTTGAACTTACTGAGTTTATAGAATCCAGTTTTCCAGTGTAGAAGAGGCCAAGAGACAGACAGGGACTAATAGTTTGAGTTCTACTTTATCTCATGGAGCATTGATTGGGCTCAGTGATGACACAGGTGAGGGAAGCACATTCTGTAAACCCTGTAGCTCGAGGAACTTAGGACATTCTGAAGGATGTTAGGGTAGTTTCTGTCATAAAAAAGATCCTTATTATTATCTCTTAGTATTGTTATGTCTACCAAATGTAGGTAAAAAAATTAAGCTGTATTTGGAAACTTAGATGAATTTGTATGTTATTTTCTAGATTCTTGATAAAGTCTTTAGATGCTTAGTAGTTTTGATAAGGGACCAGGAGATACAAACAATAAATGATTTGGGCAGACAGTTGTTTTCTCTCCTGTTTTGGAGAAAGTCTTGTTATCTATCTAGTCTCGGGTGTCCTTGAGCTCTTGTTCCTCCTCCCCAGTCATTCCAGTCGCTGGAGTGACAGGTGTGCACTAGGCCTCTTAGAACAGTCTTTCAGGGTAAAGTATGAAGCTAATGGTAGGTCATGTGCCCAAGAAGGGCCTAGGTTTGGTTCAGGCACCAAAAACATAAAGGAAGCGAGAGGGGAGGGAAGGAGTAAGTGAAAGAACCTGAAGTCAGATTACATTATCATCTTTGTTGTACACGAACATTTGCCAGCAGTACGTTTCTTAGATCTCTGTTACGTCCTCATGACTTATTTTTACACTAAGCCCTAATTTATCTGTGGAATAGTACAGAGTATCACCTTTATTATAAATTTCTGTTGAAATGTGAAATGATGAGTTATAAATTACCTTATGCAGCTTTGGCTTTGGCTTTTTGTCTATTTACTATTTAAAACTTGCTAGTTAAATACTTGTGTAAGCAATCAAATAGTTATGTTATACTTTCATAAAATTAATAGTTTATTTTTAATTACAGGGAAAATTATAAAGTCTGTTCCTGGAAAACTAATGAAAGAGGTGAATTATTGATTTATGTATATTTATAAATGATGGTGATGTACTTAATTACTGATGAATTGTAAGTCTATGATATTAAAATTGTTTCTCTTCTCTGTCCTACAGAAAGGTCAGCATTTGGAACCTTTCATCATGAGTTTCATTAATTCTTGTGAATCCCCAAAACCTAAGCCGAGTAGACCAGAACTGACCATTCTCAGCCCCACTTCTGAAAACAACAAGAAGGTACTGCATATTTTGTAAGGAGGCAGAAAATAACACAGAATATACATGTGGAGGAGGGGCTGTGCAGGAGAGGCTGCAAGGGTGGCCACAGGCTGTGACTTTTCAGTCTTGGTTTTCTTACTGATTTTTAAAAATTCTCCGCTATCCCCTCCTCAGCCCATACCTTTCCCTGTTCCTTTGCTTGTTTCTCAGCACTGGTGCAGGTCTTGTTCTGTTCCTGGCATTGTCCAGCCCCCTCCCATGGTCTTCTGTTCCACTTGTTCCCACTAATTCTGCCTCTGTTTATCCTGATCCATCTCCAGCCTATTTATTTATTTATTTATTATTTATCTGCTGTTTAAACCCATCCAGACTTTTACAAGAGTTGTTTTAGAATTAAAAAAAACAACAACAGACCAGTTCCCCTCCAAGTCGGGTATTGTTTTCAATAATAGTTCACTGTTTTCTGCAGACAATTCAAACAGACAAAACACTTATATTCTCTGTGTTGAGCATAGAAATTCCATTATAGAGAAAAACATGTTCAAGAGGAGAAGTTAAAACATGAGCCTGAATTTTTTCCTCTTGTCAGTCATCATCGTAATTGTTCTTATCACCCCTCTTAAGAGTCGTGGCTCCCTAGAGACAGCTGCACACCACCTGCCTGGTAACATCCGCTTCTTTCCTGGATTTGAAACTCAAAAACAGCTTGAAGTTTTTGAAGGTTCTCCTTTAGGTGGTGTTTGTTCTGTAAGCATGCTTGTGAGTGATGGAATATTAGCTCTCTGATGAGCATCATCACAGAACATTGTCCTGGGGGAAATGAAAGAGGAAGTGTACAGAGTGTGAATTTTTATATACACAGGGTACATTTGCAAATTTACTTTGCTGGTGGCTTGTGAATGGGCTCAATCTTTAGGATAAGAAATTTTGATATTATATAACAATAGGTCATCATGTGTTTATACTCTTTGACCTCATAGAAGAAAGTAAGTTAACAGAAGGGCCTATAATGTGTAGAGATATTTAATCTTTTTTTTTTTTAATTAGAGACTGAACCCACAGCATTGTGCTGGCTAGGAAAGTACTCTAATACTGAGCTAAGTATGCAGCTCCAAGAAATGTTCTGTTGAATCTGAATGATTACAGATATGTTCTGACACTAGACAGGGATATATAGCAAGTATAGTTAGGGTTTTAGAGGGCTGGGTTTTCTCCCTGTCTTCTTCAGACTTACTGTATTTCCCAGTGAAAAAATAAAGTGTAGGTGGCTGGGGAAGACTCATCTTCAGATACAGTTGCATATACTTTCCTCTATGGTAGCCACAGCTCTATTTCTCTAATCGTCGTCTTCTGTCTCCCTCCCTCCACCCTAGTATTTTGATGTGCGGTCCTAACTGGCCTCTAACTCAGATCCTCTGCCTCCCGAGTACTGGCATTGAAGGCCTGTGTGCCACCAGGCCTGGTTTTAGTTTATGTATTTCTTGATCTGTTTCTATTAGATGTTAAGTTTCTGTTCTGATTTGCACGTACTGCCTTTGTATGATCTCTGGTACATAGAACTTAATGTTTGTTGGATGGTTGCATAAAAGAGTAAAACAATGACTTTGTTAAAATGAACTGTCTAACATATATTGTTATTGACCAAAGAGTCATTGCTTGGCATAAGTTTTGATTAGTAGACCTATTTTGTCTTTTTTTGTTTTTGGATAGGATCTAATGTAGTCTGGGTTGGCCTTGAATTCACTATGTAACCAGGAGGTGACCTTGAACAGCTCCTTCTACAGTGCTGGGATTCTAGGCATGTTACACACACACACACACACACACAGTGTGGTGCTGAGTATGCAAGGCTTCATGCATGCTAGACAAGTACTTTTGCAACTAATCGAATCCTCAGAACAGTTTTTCCCTGTATTGATTTAACTGTTTTAGGCTTGAATAATAGTGCACAAATGAACTTTGTATAAAGGTGAATTTTTATATTGTCACATTAGTATTTTATGATCTTTATATCATACTAGTTTAAAATTAGCTATTGGTTATATATTTACACACAATTACAAGTGCTTTGTTTCTTTGGTTTATGTAAACAAAGGAGAGAATCTTAGGTGACTGAGGCAGGAGATTTGCCTAAAGTTTGAGGTCAGCATGTTGGTAGTGGCTCATGGCTTTAATCCCAGCACTTGGGAAGTAGAGGAAGGTGGATCTCTGTGAGTTTGAGGCCAGCCTGGACTACAGAGCAAGTTCCAGTACAACCAGGACTACACATAGTTTGAGGTCAGTCTGACTTACATACTGGATTCCAGGCCAGTTAGGGCTAAGAGTAAGACCAAACGCAAAACACTAACAGCAATAACACAAAGGAAGGGTAGGTAGCTGTTGTGGTGGATTCTTATAAAACCTAGCACTTTGGAGGCTCGGAGAGGACCAGTCTGGGGCTACATAGCTTTGCCCTGTCTCTGCATCTCTGAAAAATTAACAATAACAATGAGGAAGTAGGGATATTGCTTAGTGGTAGAACACTTGCCTTGCTTGAAGCTCTAGGTTTAGAACATTCAAGCACCACAAAGCAAACAACCAAAAAAGGAGAGAGAGAGAGAGAGAGAGAGAGAGAGAGAGAGAGAGAGAGAGAGAGAGAGAGGAGAATAAGAAATTCTTTTAATAAATTAACTCATATCAAAACTGAATATACTCTTTTATGCAATAATTTGAGAGGAACATGTATTTTTACTGTAGCTTCGGTCACAAGTATAACTTTGAAAATGTATTTTTAACCTTTCTTAATGCCATTTTTGCTGTGTATTCTTTTGCCCTTAGTAATTATAATCAGTAGATGCAATAAACTGTATGTCTCTTTATTATTTCAATTTTTCCTTTAGCTTTTCAATGATCTGTTTAAAAATAATGCAAACCGCGCTGAAAATACAGAGCGAAAGCAAAATCAGAACTATTTTATGGAGGTGATGACTGTGGATGGAGTCTATGACTACCTGATGTATGTAGGTAAGGTCTAAATGGTCTGAGTTGTTCATCATTAATCTGTCTCATGATGCAAATACAGCCAATACAGCCCTACCTCATCTTTGTCAAAGACACTCCTTTCACAGATTTAGTACATTGGCCTTGAACGTGTAAAAATTACTAGTGATTCTAAGTAAAACGGACCACTGTAATTTGTTGCCATTTATCGTCTTGTGCCATAGCAGATCTCAGTTGATTTTCAATTGGTTTTCCTCAGGACGAGTCGTTTTTCAGGTTCCAGATTGGCTCCACCATCTGTTAATGGGAACTCGGATCCTCTTCAAGAACACACTGGAAATGTACACTGACTACTATCTTCAGTGCAAGCTGGAGCAGCTCTTTCAGGAGCACCGGCTGGTTTCTCTCATCACGCTTCTTCGAGGTTTGTATTTCATCAGTCTTTGTTTCACTGTTGTGCTTGCAATTTTAGTTAGGTCTAAAAAAGTAAGAGGTGTTTTCTGTTTTGTTTTGACTAGCAGTTCTATTATTAGGAAAGACTTGTGCATAAATTGGAGAATAATTATATAATTTTTTTGTATTCATTTTTAGATGCTATATTTTGTGAAAATACTGAACCTCGGTCCCTCCAAGATAAGCAAAAAGGAGCTAAACAGACTTTTGAAGAAATGATGAATTACATTCCAGGTATAAATAACTCAGTTTCATATAGATTGGCACCCCTCTGAAGCAATGTAATTATTGAAACTAGTAGTTATGATGAGTTTTTCTTTTAGAAATAGTAGTAAGGACTAATTAACCCACTTGTAAATGCAATTTGTTCTTTTGTTGGTATCACTAATATTTTGTTTGTTTGAGATCAACTCTCAACTTGTAGCCCAGACTGGCTTTGTACTTGTAATAGTTCTCTTGCTTTAATCTTTTGAGTGCTGGAATTTACACATATGAGCCACTATATTTGGCTTACCCCTAAAATTTAAGACAAAGTTATTTCTCTACTCACACAATAATCACAGTTTGTTTAATTGGCGGCGGCAGCTCCTCCTCCTTCATCATCAGGGTCTGTTATGTTCTTTGGCTTGGAACTTAGTATGTAGAAGAGGTTGACCTCAAATTTGCATTGGTCCCCCACCCTTGCTTCCTAAATGGTGAAGTTACAGATGGCTACCACATCTGGTTATAGACGTGTGTGTGTGTGTGTGTGTGTGTGTGTGTGTGTGTGTGTGTGTGTCTGTGTGTGTGTGTTGGTACATGTGTGTACACAAATGCACAAACATCATTGGAGTTTACATTATTTTGCTGAGTAGTTAAGAGTATAATTTAGTGTACAGCTGGACAGTGGTGGCCCACACTTTTAATCCCAGTACTCAGGAGGCAGAAGCAGGTGGATCTCTTGAGTTTGAGGCCAACTTGGTTCACAGAGTAGGTTCCGGTACGGCCTGAGCTGTTACATGGAGAAACTCCATCAGAGCTGGAGGCCAGGGTAGCACAGTGTCCTAGCAGAAAACATCACATGACTTAAGACTGCCTATAACTCCAGCTCCAGAAACTCTACTGGCCTCTTCTGGCCTCTGCGGGCACTTGTACTCTTCTCTCTTCACAAACACAAACCATACACATAATTAAAAATAAACATTTAAAAATTGATTTTGCTTTACCCTAATGGGTAATAAAATAAGTATAATTTTAAGTTTCCTTGTCACTTAATGGCCATTGACTTATATGCTACAGTATGTCCTATGCATTGTGAACTTCCAAAAGGATTAGCAACGACTACATTTTTTTGGCCTGATCATAAAACTTGTTTCTAGGAGCTTCTTGTAGGAACTGGTTTGAGCAATACTGATTTACAGCTTTTACATGCTGTCATTAGTGAGGAGTCATTATGAGCTATGTTACATGTTGTCTTCTTGTTTAGATCTGATAGTCAAATGCATTGGCGAAGAAACCAAGTATGAAAGCGTCAGACTTCTGTTTGATGGCTTACAGCAGCCAGTGCTCAACAAACAGGTAAGAAAGGAAGCGTTGGTTTGGTTTGCTGAGCAGCAAGGTGTCTGGTTTATTAACAAAACATTGAGAGAGGAAAATCTATATAGGTTTTTTCTGGTCATCTTTCTTTGCAACATGCAGTGTCATTTAAAGTTAATAAATCTTCCTAGTAGAAGATTTTGGATATATAGAAATTTTATGACATAAAGTAAAAATTTTAATTTTGTTAATTCAAATTGTAGGATAGCCAGTTAACATTTTTATTGTATATAGTCTGTATATTTTGTTGAAATTTTAATGTAATTTTAATGTTCTGTTTGCTTATTTAAAATTTGTGCAAAACAACTTACATATAGTGGATGAAATATAATAATGCCAGGTTTTTTTTATTCACAGAGGTCTCTCCCATACACTTAAGGGTAGAACATTGTTGGTGGGAGTTAGATATATTTTATGCCATTGAATTCTTGCCTTCTCACTTACTCACTTAGTGATTACCACAGTCCTGGGTTTTGGGCCTGTTATCTTTACTGTCTAGTACCTTACATTTTATCCCATGTTTCTGTGCTGCAGCTGACCTATGTGTTATTGGACATTGTGATACAGGAACTATTTCCAGAGCTAAATAAGGTAACTAGAAAGCAGTAATTTATTTGTTCTTCTTTGAGGGGTATATGGACATTTAATTAGAGACACAGAATTTAAGGAAACCTTAGTGACTGCAATCATTTGAAAGCTGAACAATTGGAGACAAGTGGCTTTTTATATTGTTCTTATCTAACATATCCAAATGTAGAGTGGATTTAGGGTAGCAGGCTCTGAACAGTCTCTGCCTTGATGTCCTCTCTCCCTAGTTATAAGCAGGTAGGGCCCTTTCTGTGCTCTCCGCTGAAGATGTCACTAGTTGTTCAGACGATCATCTGCAACATTGTCTGCTGTATAAATTGGAGACTTGTTTTGAATGTGAATCTATGAATCTGAGAACACAAAATGAATTGTTGTTACTCCATGATGTTATTACTATATTTAATCTTGAAGATGTTGAGCTTTTTTTGTAATATAAATAAATTTTTTTTTAACATTTCATACATGTATACCATGTATTTAGCCATCTACCCTTTAACCTCCTACCTCCCTCTGGACCCCCTTGTAACACATCTCCCTCCAAATTTCATTCCTTTTAAAATAACTCACTGAGTCCATTTAGTGCTGCCCATGTGTGCATGGGTGTGGGGGCATCCAGTGGAGCATGGACAACCTTCCAGTGGCTGCTCTTAAATAGGATGGCTCCTTCCCCCCATTACATGTTTTCATTTATTTTATGTACCAACCAGTTTCCCCTCCCTTCTCTCTTTCCATTTCCTCCCTCCTACCTCCCATCACCCACCCCCTATCCATTCCTCCTCCATTTAGAAAGGGGCAGGCTTCCCATGGGAGTCAACACAGCATGTCATATCACCAAGTTCTTGACCCTGCATCAAGGCTGGGCTGGAACATCTCTTTATAGGGAATAGGTTCTAAAAAGCCAGCTCATGTGCAGGGATAGGTCTTGAGTCCACTAATAGGGGCTCCACAAACAGACCACACTATACAACTATCATGGTTGACTCCTCTTAATAGCTATCAACTGCCAGTGGTTACTCAGGAGTGGGGCTCTTCACCCCCTCCTATATGCATCATTCTGAAATTTTGACTTATTTTTATATGTTGATATGTTGATTAATTGAAGTGTGTGTGAGTTTATACACTTGTGTACACATGTATACACACACCACAGGGCAAGGGTAAAGTTCACAGGACAATTTACAGGGTTGGTTCTCTTTTTCCACTGTGTGAGGTATCAGGGATTGAACTCAGGTTGTTAGGTTTGGTAGTGGTGCTCTTACTACTGAGTTGTCTTGTTTGAGTCTTGTGTGTCTCTCCCCCGCCCCCACTTTCCTTTTTGAGATACTGGGGATTGAACCTAGGGCCTTATGTATAACTGTCTTAATCCTGTACAGGTACCCACAGTTACTGTGGGTTCATGAGTGTAACAGCATTTACAGCACTGCTCCCCATCTCTAGGCTCTAGGATTCTTTCCCTTCCCTTTTTTCTCTATGGTTCCCTTGCCTTGGGATGTGGGAGTTGACTTAAATGTTCTATTTCGGGCTGAACATGCAATCACTTATTCTCAGCACTTTGACCAGTTAGGAGACGTCACTAACTGCTAGTTTCTCTGACTAAGGCTGAGAGCAGCACTAATCTGTGAGTGTACACTTCAACAACCAGACTTTTTAGCAGCAATATTAGGTTCCCTCCTAGGGCCTATGACTTCTCTAGCCATTGGTTGTTGATTTACAGTATCAGGCGTGAATTCCCTGCTATGGAGCAGGTCTCAAATCCAATCGGAAAAGTGGTGTTAGCCCCAGAACAGTCATGCTGCTATTGTACTCAGTGCATGTCTTGCCTGTAGGTCCATACTGTAGCATTCAGGGTCCAGCACTTTTGACTGGTCCACCTTTGATTGCTTTTCTTCCCTAGTAGCCTGTATAGGACCCTTTGGAACTTTGAAACTTAGTCAGCAAGGAGGAAGTTTCCCAGTCAGTTCCAGATTGAGTTCTCTATGTACTGTAGCCAAAGTGTGGAATCCTTTAAAAGATATACGTATTTATGAATATGTGTACATTTGTGTGTGTGTGGCGGCGGAGTATATATGTGTCTGTATGAGTGTATACACATGTGGAAGTCAAAAATTCATAGCAGGTTTTGTGTCTCTGTCTTCTTAGGGGCTGTGGTTACAAGTACAGTGCTTGGCTTGTTACATGGCTAATGGGATTGAAATTCTCATTCTCATAATTGCACAGCAGGAATTTTTTACTGCTGAACCATCTTGCCAGCTCTCTTACTTTTTTAACTTTTTAAAAATTTCTTTAGTTAGGTTAAAACAAACAAACCATTGTCAAGATTGTGGCATTGTAATGAAAACTCACTCCTCACTCTGCAGAACAGGGAAATCAGATTTGGGATGTTTATCTATTGATTGTAAATTTTCAAATTTTAGTAATGTTTAATGTATTTATTTAAAAAAATGGTAACATTAGATAATTTATGTTAAATTACATTGAATTGAATAATAGAAAAGTTTTAGCTCTGAAATTTTTATCAGATCTGTGACAATGCATTGCTATTATCTGCTGCCTGTGCCAGCAAATATTTGGTTAACTTTGTGTGTGTGTGTGTGTGTGTACACCTTCACCTAGAATATTACTGTAGTAGAGCTGTTGGATAAAAAAATGAACTCTATCCTATTGGCTTCTAGTAAGTGGATTTTTTTTTTTACTTTAGGTACAAAAGGAAGCTACCTCCATGACATCCTGGATGTAAATACTTGGTGTAGAATAACATACCAGTATATTAGAAATGTACTTTTTCTTTCACTTTGTGTATTTTTATAAATATCATGTACTTTAGTGTTTGAAATATATTTTTTTGTTTTAATAAAGACTAACAAGCTTAATAGCAATAAAAAGTGATTAGGTATTCTGGCTTTCTGTTTTTTATTTACTGTCTTGATTTTATGAAAACATAAATCACTTATTGCTAGGGTCTTTTTGAGTTTGTATGTGTGTTTGCATGCTATGTATATGTGTTCATGTGTGTTTGGGTGCATGTGTGTGACTGTTCATGCCCATGTGTGCAGACCTGAGGTTGATACTGGGTATCTTTCTCTATCACTGTCTACCTTGTTTACCGAGGCAGGTTCTTGCTGCCCTTGAAGCTTGCAGATTTGGCTAATCTAGCTAGCCAACTTACTCCTACTCTCTCAGGTCTTTGCCTTCAGAATGCTGGGATTATAGGTGTGCCTACATGCCTGCTGATTTTATGTGGCCACTGGCAGTTCAGATGCTGGCCTTCACTCTTTCATGGCAAGCACTTAATCTATCCACTGAGCCATTTCCCCAGCCCCATGCTGCTGCTTTGGAGAGAGGGCAGACAAGTAAGACCAACAATGTATTCTTTTGTTTTGAATGCAGTTGCATGTAGTGTGAAGACATAGAAGCAAGCTGGCTGTGGCTCAAGTCTCTCCTTGTGCGTCTTGCAGTGCATGTTTTTGCACAAGTCACACTTATTTGTTATAATGATGACTATATCTGAAGTCATAAATACATAGTATGCCAGCAACACTGGCCCTACTAGACTTCTGTTTATACTTTTTATTGTAAAATTGATTATTTTTATCAGGTCAATAAAGATTAAATGCTTGATTTCAACAATTTGAAGATCTACTTGTATCGAGATTAGAACACTCCAAAGACAATTTTATAATGTGCTTTCTAATTTTCAGAGGGTTTCCCAGCAAGTATTAACTTTACTGTATTTTTTTTTTTTTTTGCCCACATAGCTCTTTTTGGTAATTCTATTTGTAGCAACACATTTAAAACATGTTCTTCATGAAGCTCATACATTAAAACATACTTTAAAAACAGATGGGAAAGAATGGGCACAGTAAAGCATTTAAAATACTCCAGGGCAACAGGCTTCTGAAAGGGACTGAGACTATTCTTTGGAAACAAATTTTTATATGCATATATATTTCAACAATAACAAGAACATGAAGATTAAAGAGATCCAAGTATGACTTCTACCTTCATAGTTCTCTATGACTTAACATTATCACCCATAAGACAATACAGTTACCATAAAAGTACAGTGTGATCCCACATACAAAACGCTTTGAAGATAATAGGAATTGTATTGTCTTTAGTTTCTCCTTTTATAATATGAATGACTTATTTAGCTTTGTATGGGTATCACATTTCTGTAAGGCTCACTCATTGTTATTTATGGTCTGAATTATATCTTTTCCAAACTCCTGTGTTGAAACCACAAGTCCCACAGTGACTATATTTGGAGCAGAGCCTTTCAGGAAGTAAGTTAAAAGAGTTCTTTGGGTGGGACCCTACTGCAACAAGATTGATGATACTCTTAAGAAGAGTAAGGAGGACCTGAGAAGATTGCTCTGTGAGTAAAGTCACTTGCTGATAAGCCTGGCGACCCAATTTGATCCTCTGAACCCATATGGTGAAAGAAGAAAGTAGATTCCTCCAAAATGCCCTCTGACTTCAACATGGTTGTTATGGGATAATTCAGAGTGGAGAAATGTGTATCAGCTTGGACACAGAGCCAAGTCCCAACAGCTCACCATTGATGAGGAGCCTGCTAAGGTACTCTATTTGAATATTTTGTTTTGGGTTTTGAGGCAGTGTTTTATAATGTGGTCTAGGCTAGACTGGAACTTACTACATAGCCCAAGGGACCTTGACTTTATGATCTTCCTCAGCCTCCTCAATACTGGGGTTAGTAGCCATGTGCCATCCTATTTCAAAAAATATAATTTTTATAACAGTTCTTTAAACAAACTGTATTACAAAAATATTATAAATAAAAAATTACACAACAAATTAACCAAACCTGAAAGCAATACAGCTCAATGAACTTGTGTGCAGTTAGGATAGACATTGGGAACAGCAGCTGTGGAGCTTCACACTGGATTTTATACTTTCACTATCAAATATATTTTCATGCACTTACCTACCACTAGATATGACATTTTTTGACAGAGCTAGGATTAGAAAAACATTTAGCTTTATATCCTTTTCGTAACTCATTTTCATTACCAGTATTCAATCCGTCCTCATTCCTTAGTAGCCTTTTCTTTTCTCTTTTCTGCATGCTATTCTGTACTCACATGTGTATTTGCTTACAGATATTATTGCTAGAGCCCATACTTGGAGAGATTTAATTAATATTTTTTTAGATCTATTTTATGTGTATGTGCACCATGTGCAGGCTTGCTTCCTGGGAAGGTCAGAGAGGACTTTGGATCTCTTGGGACTGGAGTTACAGGCACTTGTGAGCTGCCATGTGGGTGCTGGGAAATTGAATCTCAGTCCTCTGCAAGAGCAGCCATTGCTTCTGTTGAGCCAATTCTTCAGCCCAAGATTTAAAAAGTTGCACAAAACTCTGCCCAAATGAGAGACATTGACATTTCATCTGTAAGAGAGTGAGCTCCAAGCACTGTGCTACCAATTTAGTTGATCTTCTGGCTGTTCTGACTCATTTTAGTAGTGTGAGAATGAAATATGTGTAATTTTCCTGGAGGGATTTGAAAGGTTTGCTTACCATAGAATGTGCTTGTTTGGCTCCTACCTCCTAATCCTGCTTAAGAATGTCTTCATGGAAGCCTTTTGGTGGTCTCTCTTAATTAGAGCCAGTTTTGGTTCTTGGTGGCAATGACTGAAGTTGACAGTCTTGTTAGAGAGAAGACAAAGTGTATCTTTGTGTAATTCAGCTACAGAGGGGTAGTGGTAGAGCTGACCTAAGTATGGGTTTTCCAACCCTTCAATCATATAAAATCTCCACATAGTTTTTGTCTCAGCTTCAGTCTTGAGCTGGCTGTTGTTTATTGTTCAAGTGCCTTCATGTGGGGGAAGATAGTTACAGACAACCATGGAATCACTGTATGGGCAGCAGAAAAACTTGTCTTGTATTAATATACATGTAAAAAAATGTTTGGCTTGAGAATGACTCAGGTGTTAAGAGCACTGGCTACTCTTCCAGAGGTTCTGAGTTCAGTTCCCAGTAACCACATGGTGGCTCACAGCCATCTATAATGAGACTTAGTCCCCTATTCTGGCATGACAGAACACTGTATACATAATAAATAAATAAATCTTAAAAAACTGTCACTGCAGGTCTCTTACTGTCTTGGTTTGGGTAACATTCTTATCCACGGACCAGTAACTTGAAGTATGATTTTAGGTTGAGCAAGAAAATTTGGATGCCACTCAGCACAAAACAGCAAATACAAAGAAGTTTCAAAGAAGTTAAAAACAAAGACAGATTTTGATTTTTTATATACTGTATGTATATAAAGTTTATATACAATTTCAGTATAGTTACACACTATATTGAATTGGTCAAAGGATGGTGCGTATGTAAGAGACAAAACTCTGCACACTTGTTGTATGAGTTTCTGGTCTGGCCTAGCCCTGTGGTCCGGACTCCCCCTCCCCTGCTGCTCAGATGCTTACATTAATTACATGATCCACCTATGGCTCAGGCTTAATGCTAGCTAGCTTTTGCATCTTAATTCAACCCATTTCCATTAATCTGTCTTGTCACGTGGCTCGAGGCTTACCAGTACTTTTACATGTTGCTCTCTTGGCAGCAGCTTGCAGCGTTGATGACCCTGACTCTACCCTCCTCCCACTTTATCAATGCTTGGATTTCCCGCCTGCTTCTAAGATGTCTTGCCATAGGTCAAAACAATTCCTTATTATCCAGTGGTAATTCATAGTATAGAGAAGGACATCCCACATGATATAAATGGCATATTTAAATGCACATTAGAAATCAAAAGGAAGGGCTCGAGAGATGGCTCAGTGGTTAAGAGCACTGAGTGCTCTTCCAGAGGACCTGGGTTCGATTCACAGCACCCACATGGCAGCTCATAACTGTCTTTAACTCTAGCTTCAGGGCAAAACACCACTGTACATTAAAAAAAATATGAAAAAAAGAAGAAATCAAAAGGAACTGTGTACCACAGGAAAATAAAGCATTACAAAAGAACTGGGGACTGAGGAGATGGCTCACTGGTTAAGAGCACTTGATATGTAAGCATGGAGACCAGAGTTCGAATCCCTAGCACTCATAAAAAGCCAGCCATAGCTGTATATGCTTGTATCCCTAGCATTGGGATGAAAGAAGAGACAAGTGGACCCTGTGACCTCAATAGCCAGCCAATCCAGTCAAGATGACAAGTCGTGGGTTCAGTGAGGTTTCTGATTCAGAGGGTTCTCAATAAGGTGGAGAGCAGTAGAAGATACTCGCCATCCTTCTCTGACCACAACATATGCACCTGTACCCTTATGTACACCTCCAGCAAACAGTGATGTTTGTTAATTGTACCAAGTGCTTACAGTCACTTTATATTTTCTGTTTCTGTGTTGATTAAGAGTTGAAGATTATCATATAATTTTAAGATAAAATGACTGGTGGTCTTTTGCAAATTATGTGGGCTCATGGTAGTTTTATTGTTACTAATATTTCTTTTTTAAAACTTTCATCTACTCTTTGCCTGTGTGATGTGTGACATACACATAAAAGGGCACACATGTACCATAGTGTGTGCATGAATGTCAGACGACAGCTTTCAGGAGTCAGTTTTCTTCTACCATGGATTTTGTAGATTGAACTTGCTTAGATAGGCTTATTGATGTTCAGCAAAGGTAAAGGTAACCCAAGTGTGCATCCTAGTTAGCTTTGTTAACTTGGTAGCAGCCTACAGTCATCTGAAACATAAAACTCAGTTGAGGAATTGTATAGATTACATTGGCCTATAAGTCTATGTGTTGTGGGTTGACTTGATTATTAATTGATGTAGGGGAGGGGTGCAAGCTCACTGTGGGTGGTGCCATTCCCTGGGCTGTACAAGAAAGCAAACTAAGCAGGGTTCTGAGAGGGAGCCAGTAAACAGTGTCCCTTTTGTGGTTTGTGCTTCAGTTTCTGCTCATTTTCCTCACTGGTAGACTTACCTGGACATTTTCCTCCCTAAGTTACTTTTGGTCAGAGTGCTTTATCACAGAAACAAAAAAGAAACTAGAACAAGATGGAAGATGAGAACTAGACAAAGTTGTTCACTGTGGTACACCTGCCATGTCACCCCCCCATGCAATAGTTAATAAATAATTTAAAAAATTGAGTTTGGAAGCAGAGTGTGGTGGCAATGCACACTTTTAATCCTAGCACTCAAGAGGCAGAGGCAGTTTGATCTGTGTGAATTCAAGGCCAGCCTGGTCTACAAAGTGAGTTTCAGGACAGCCAGAGCTGTTATATAGAGAAAAACCCTTAGGAAATGAAGGAGGAAAAAAACAAGTTTTGAAATTTTTTCTCTGTGTGTGTGTGTGGGTATTTTGAGAGAGTGGTGTTGTGGGATTGTGTTATTACATTGTACATAATTGTTCCATGTACTAGTTTAATAAAAATCACTGATTGGCTGAAGGCAGACAGGAAGTGTAGGTGGAGCTACCAGACTAAGAAAACTCAGGAAACAGGCAGAGCACAGCAGAGATGCTACAGACAGATGCAGAGGAAAGAAGTTGAAATGCTGCTGAGAAAAGGTACCAAGCTTCATGGCTAAACAAGATAAGAGTAATGGGTTAAGACAAAGGAGTTAGCAAATTATATAGCTGGGCCCTAAGCCAATCAGCATGAAATTAAGCTTTCGTGTGTTTCTTTGGGGCAAAGCAGCAGTGGGGCTGTGAGTTGGTCTGAACCTCAAGGCTAGGCTGGAAAGGCAGGCCAGAAACCTTAATACAATACAGGGTCTCATTTTGTAGCTTGTTTTATCTATAAGTCTGCCCTCAAACTTACAGAAGAGATCTGCCTGTCTTTGTTTCTCAAGTGCTGGGCTTAAAGCTGGGCTTACCACACCCAGCTATGGTTTCATTTTCCAACTAAAATTCAAAATTTAAGCTCTGGAATGCTGGTCTCACTTCCTTATAATTGGTGCTGGTTTTCCTGAACAGGACAGAGAAGACAGAGCTGAGCAGAATCTGCTGCTTCTGTTACCTAGCTCCAGACAGCACCCAAGAGGGACCTTTATTCTTCAGTCATGTCAAGAAACTCAGATTTGTATGACTCCATCTCTAGTGGGTTTTTAAAAAGATTTATTTATACAGTATACGGAAGAGGGTACCAGATGTCATTATTGATGGTTGTAAGCCACCATGTGGATGCTGGGAATTGAATTTAGGATCTCTGGAAGAACAGTCAGTGCTCTTAACCGCTGAGCCATCTCTCCAGCCCCACAGTCAGTGCTCTTAACCTCTGAGCCATCTCTCCAGCCCTTTAGTGTTTTATCTAGAGAGGTTGGTAGATTTTCACTGTGAAGTGATGCAAGGCTAGGTGAAGAAAAGTTGAAATTCCAGTCTTCCTGGGGAAAAAATGACTTTTTTCTCCTACTTAAAAATTTTGCATATTTTTCTTCTCAGTTTTGAAGCTAGAGAAGAGATGGGCTACCAGATTACAAAGTGCTTATTACCAAAAGAAATAATCCTGGTGAAAAATTGTTTTTGCTATATTTATTGTCTTGGAGGCTGGAGAGAAGGCCAACGACAAAGGAGTATATGTATCTTCAGTTTTATTGTATGGAATTTATAATTACAAAGTAGTGCAGGGTCATTTCTCAACACTGTGGTACAATACATATACATACATATATACATATTTAGAAAAATTACAAAATACTCTTTAAAAAGTCATGCTGTAATAGATTTTTCTCCATTTACTGACCAAGCATAAAAATATACTTCAAATGCACCTTTATTTTTTACAGTCTCTTTGACATTTCTGTTTATAACTAGTCTATACATTCATAGAGCTGAAGGCATTGTTTTACTGCAACAAACTTCATACAAGGATTGGAATTTAAAAATGTTTTGTGTCAAGAGTACTTAATATTTGTAAACACTAGAAAACATGTTCCCTGTTTAAATGTATAGCTGCTGTTTCATGGTTAAAGGGGAAGGCTCCCATTTCTTGATTACTGATGCAGTGCCGACCATGTTTACGTGGTCACAGGATCATCTTAGTCAGCTGTTCTGTGGACATAGACTATTTCATCAGTCTGGGTATCTCTTGGGCATCCCTTAGGGCTCACTGTCCTGTTGGTATTCTCATAGCTGGACTGGAGTATGCTTTACAGTGGTTGCTTGGACTTCAAACATTTATGTATACCACTTCTTAAAATCACTCTTGCCTTCCAGAAGGCTGAATTTTTCCATGATGTACATGGCATGGCTAGAATCAGAGCTGAATTGCCATCTTGGGCAGGACAGGTGCAGGTTTAGTATTACAGTTTAGAAAGTTCTCTCATGACACCTCCAAGTGAGGAAGAGGGGGGCAGGAGGCAGGGCTTTTGGAATCTTACAAAAGTTAACAAGAACCAGTGTTCTGCTTTGGAGTCATACTCTGCTGGTTTGCACATGTATGTAACACATCTAAATGCCCTCCTCCCTTCTGTAATGCACCAGTCCTGTCCTCCCTTCCTTTTCTCCCTTGCCCCTGACTGATTGCCTTTTGCAATCCCTGGACTAATCTGTTATGTGCTTTTTACAGTATGGTGATAACTCATCAAAGGCACATGTGTTTTAAGACAAGATCCTCTTCAGTCTTTCGAAATTGGTGGACAACAGAAACCCGAGATAGGAGAGTGTGGCAGGCAGAAATAAACCAGAGATTTGTCGTCCAGAGCCATTGGCAGGAAGACAGGAGACTTGATATAGGAGAGAGTATTAGATTTGAGGTCAAAAGACCTCAGTACAGTTTTTAGATGTATCATTTGGGGATGTTATGACCTTGAACAAAACCCTTTCTGCGTCCATATCAGACAGAAGAAACAGCACTTTTCTTATCTACAAAAATTTTTTCGTAAATGATAATGGTTTTTGTTTGTGAGAGTTTTAATGTCTATCTGACTGACCTGTATAGGTCAAGCTAGCCTGGAACTTGGCAGCCATCCTCTTCTCCCTCCCAAGTGCTGTGACTACAGGCATGTGCCACCACAGCTGGCAATAATGTTCTATGTAAACATCAGTTGTGTGATGGGTTAGAAATGAAAAAAAGTGAGGAATTATTTTTGTAGTTCAAAGATAACATGATCTGTTACGTGGGTATGTAAGTTACATCTAGTTGTTTTCTTCCCCACCTCCCGAAAAGGATCCTCCTTTGTTGGTTCACTCTGACCTTCTATTTGCTCACTGAGTTAGTTGCTCGCCCTGACAATTGATGCTGTAGTTTCAGTTTCTTCCTTGTGAAGTGCTCTGAGCATTGGCTAGGACCCCTGAGGATGGTGAGTGCCCTTACAAAGCCAGGTCTCCAGAGGCAGATTTGAATATCACTGGAAGAAAAATGTAGTTTGACATCACTTCCCATTATTGGTTATAAAACAAGGATCACTGCACAAAACAGAAAGATTACTAAAGGAAAGCTTCCCTGGTAATGACTTCCTGCAGAGAACTTAATCCGTCCTTCAACGGCTGGGTAAACTACTTTCATTTTTGAGATGTATTCAGAAACCACGCTGATATCTTGGTCACCTGGAAAAAACACATACATTATTTTAACTCTAGAAAAATGATTTATTAGCAGTAAAAAAGGAAATGAAGTCTCTAAAGCTCTTGAAATTGAAAAGAGAAGACACCTTTTCATTACAGGATAAAGCACTTTAGAAGACTTTTGTCTTGTGGTAATTTTAAGTGCAAAAGATCTGATTGCTCTTTTATGCCCAACTGTAAACTGCAGCCCTGGGTAATTGGAAGGAGTGCAGTTGCCTCAGCTCATCACGCCTGTAACCTATTCCAGAGCCAAAGGCATTAAGGACCTGTGCCAAGAATTAGTTAGCTGAGGAATAAAAGGCATTTGCCATCACAGGCAATTGTGAGGGTACATCCCTTTAATCCCATCCCTTAGGCAGGAGGTTCTTCAAGTTCCAAGCCAGCCTGGTCTGCATAGCAAGCTCCAGGCCAGGCTTGACTACATACCCTGTCTCTTAACAAACAAAGTGTGCTTTCCCTGGGGTTGGATAGATGTGAACATGTGTGTGTGTGTGTGCTGGGGAAGGGACAGTATAACACTCCTTAGTGTTGTTAGCAACCTCTAAAGCAGGAGGGAACCAGCAACAAAGGCATAGTATCCCTTCTCCGTTTTGTTCTCCTCTGCCCAGTTCTGTTATGCTGACACTTAGGGGAATAGGAGAGGAAGAGACATTCATGCTTACCAGAGTCATGTTTTAATAATTCATCTTTTATCATCTGGAATCCATCTCCACCATTGGCCAGATAGCTCGGGAGGGTCACTTTATATACTTCATCCATTTCCAGAGGCTCATAACTGGGCACTCGACACTTGGTGCAAAGAACATCTAATTGCACCACTCTGTTCCATGGTTTTCGGTTAAGATCGTACACTACATGGATTCCTAGAAGAGAAATGAGTCTATGTTGGTACTGAATCCAAAGGGACTTTTGCTTATGAAAGGGAGTTTAGCAAGATCTAGAATTGGGATAGTAGGCTTGTGCTACTTTAGTTCCTATGTGACTGAAATTTAATTAGGAATGTCAGTGATGGTGTAGCTGCCCTCAGTTACTTCATCCCTGAGGCCTTCAGTAGATGGAAGAACCACTGGAAAGAGAATTGACCCTTAGAAAGGCAAGGGTGATTTTGCCAGGAGAAACCCCAGTATTTTTCCTCTTTGTAATCTTGAATTCATTGGTCCAGTGGTGACTCACTGGGTTTGGAAGATGAGGTGTGCATCGTTGGGAAATGCCAATGGAGCAATTGCAATAGCTTTGAAGACTGAATGTAGTCATTCTGATTTGGAGATTTTTACAAATACTCATCATACTCAGCACTTTGCCAGAACATCACATAATCTAGGGCTCTGCACTAGGAAAATGCTGTAGGTCAGGCTTACCCCACACACAGCAGGTGAGGGTCTCCTGCCAGATAGCAACAACCAGTAAACAGTTCCATGAAGTAAAATGAAAATGAAGCTGGGTTTGGAGGTACATTCTTAGAACTCCTTGCCTCTGGAGGGTTTGAAGCAGAAGGATCACCACACATTTGAAGTCAGGCTGAACTACATTTTGAGCTACAGATAGTTTGAGTCTATCCTAAAGTACATATTGAGACTCTGTCCACAAAAAAAAAAAAAAAAAAAAAAAAAAAAAAAAAAAAAAAAAAAAAAAAAAAAAAAAAAAAAAAAAAAAAAAAAAAAAAAAAAAAAAAAAAAAAAAAAGGCAATGAGGCCAAGCACTGTGGCACAGTGGGACATAACTATGATCCCAGTATTTGGGAGATGATGGGGGCAGGAAGGTCAGAAGTCAAAGGCCAACTTTGAACAAAGCAAGAATAATAAAAAGTGAAAAAATGAGACCAGGAAACTATTCTGGAGTAAAACAAGATTACTGCATTAAGGATTAACTCTGGATTGTGGCATTGATTACTAAGAAAAACATTTCAGAACCTTCTAGGAGCTGGGACATAGCAGGGCTAAAAGCTATTTTCCCAGCATGCATGAGGCCCCAGGTTCAATTCCCAACAGCACAAAATAAACAAAATAGAAAATGTTTGCCCAGCGTGTTCAGTCTCCAGCACTCCCCCCACCCACCCTCAAGCAGTACGAGGGGCTCTCATTTTCATTCTTCACTGTAGTCAGAGAGAACAGGTGGTGACATGTCTCTCCGCCTCCCTAGCAGGATTAGACTGTCTTTGCTTCTACCTTTGTTCCTTTGAACCCTAATATGGCCCCAGGCAGCTTACAATAATGGAAAGAGCTTTTGTTTTTAAGAATGTTACCTGCTCCGACAAAATCCCAACAGCTGATCTGACTAGGGTTCAGGAGGCCAGCTCCCATGAATACCCTTCCAGTCTCCAAATTATAGTTGGCAAATACTCACTGCCAAGGGCTTAGACCTTTGACCTCAACTTAGCCTCAAGGACTGGAGGAGTCCATAGTCACTGAAAGATGGGGTTGGCTGTGAGAAAACCCAAACAAGCCCAGCCACAGAGGGAAGGAGCTGAGTCAACCCAGAAAGCCTCTATCACTAAACATCATGCTCTGCAAGATGTGCCACTTACCACCTACTTGCAGGAATTCCCCAGTGGACCGGCCATAGCGATGCACGCTGTGCTCAAAAGCCTTCTTCAGGGTGGAGCCTTTTATTTGGACCAAGTCAAAAGTTCCTCCAAAGGGTAGCACAGCAGCCAGGTTCTCCCAGGTGATTGTACCTTTAAATAGTTAAAAAATGCATTCATCAGGAAAGAAAAGCTTAAAAAAATGCTTACCCAGAGACCATCTCCCTTGGGCTGAGGGAATAAAGTGGGGGAGGGAAGTTCACTTTGAGAAAAAGTAGACTGAAGGTTCTGCCCTGCTGTCCACTGTTAGGGAAAGGGAGTTGAGCATGCAAAGGATAAAGTCCACTTTTCTCAGCCTTAGGTCTCCTGGTTTGGGCTGGATCTTCAGTAGTTGAATAAACATTGCTCAGCTCTACACAGGCAGTATCTTCTAGCCACCTGCCCTAGTATGTGCAATGAGCTTGTGGCTTTATGCTGATAGGGTATGCCAGCGAGGGCTGCCACAGAGCAGTAAGTATTTGACTAGTGGATGGATTTGTCTTAGTGTGTGATAGGACCTTGGGCGTCTGTAAATATATAAACTGTATCTTTGAGATGTCCTCTCCAGAACAGAAGGTTAATGAGTTGCTCTTCCTCTTTCCAGATACAAAAATGTTCAGTACATTTTATAAAACAGCAATAATTAATAGCTTTGCAAGTCGGAGATTTAGACCATGTTTAGGTTTAGCATCTGTGTGAATGCATATGAGAAGACATGAGTGTCTTTTCGCACTAGACAGTTAACACAGCTTCAAGGACCAGCATTTTGATTTGTGGCTGGCAGCAGAGGGTGCTGTGGGCACAGTTAGGGAGTAGACAACATGGACAGCTAAGCAAGCCAGGCCTAGGAGCATACCATTGTTCTTCTCATCAATGGGGGACCGGATACCACCTCCATTTAAAATGCACATGGACACGTGGTTCCAGAACATTTCATCTGGGTGTCTGAGGTTGTTGTTAATCTATAATAGTAGCAGAAGTTTAGTTACTTTGGGTCTTCTTGGTATTAGTTCCAAGAATCTCGTTACCTCTACTGAGAAAACAAAGTATTCATTGCCCACTCCTAAGTCCCCAGAGGTTTCCCAACTGTAACTAAAACTCCTTGTATACATTATTAATCATAAAACAATTATTAGCCTATCTTCTATTAGCATTCAGTCAGAAGCAAAAATATATTGTGACTAGTCCTGTGTCATACTCTTAGGACAGGTGTCTCTTTACCTACTCCTCAAACCTATCCCCAGGCTAGGGGACATGGCAGAATGCTCTCTCCAGCTGGTGTCAAGATTGCTCCAGCATGCACTGGTCTGTGGAGCTGCTCTTCCAGCCTGCCTATCTCCTACCTCTTGTCAGGCAGTGCCCCCATACTGGCAGTCTTGGAGGCACAGGGATGACCCCCTGAACCCAGAGAGAATCAGGTTCATCCTTACTTTTCTTTTACAAAACACATTCAGTTATAGCAAATAAAAATGCATGCTTTTGTTTATTTGTTTTGAGACAGGGTCTCTCTGTGTAGTTCTTGCTGTTCTAGGACTTGCTATATAAAACAAGCTGGCCTCAAACTTGGAGAAATCCACCTGCTTCTGCCTCCCGAATGCTGGAATTAAAGGCATGCACCACCAAACATGGCCTTAAGCCCTTTAATTTTTAGATTTGTTTATTTTATATTTTAAGTGTATGAGTGTTTTGCCTGCATGTATGTATGTATGTATGTATGTATGTATGTATGTATGTATGTATGTGTACCTATGTGTACCACATGTGTGCCTGTAGAGGACAGAAGAGGGCATCAGATCCCCTGGGACTGGGGTTACTCACTTGGCCAGAGTAGCACAGAAATGACATCAGCAAGATACTCAGTACAGCAGGCTTCCCATGGGTGAGCCTGTGGAAGCTACAGTCCAGCCTAGACAGTGTGGGCACTGGGAATCAGACCCAGGTCCAAGTACTCTCAAGCTCTGGGCCAATTCTCCTGCTTCAAAATGTGTGCTTTCTAACTTTAAAATGATCACAAATATAAAAGTTACCCCAGCCTCTCTGACAAAAAGATTAAGTGCTGGTAGCACCCTGGGGTGTTTCCAGATTTTTTTCTAGATGTTTCTGTCTGGTTGCTTCTCTTACTGATTTCATGGTGCTCATTAGCCAGCCTAGACCTCATCTTGGAGGGTGTTCATGCTGTTACTCACTTGTCGAGAGTTTGTGGAGTGTGGTTGTAGCACAGAAATGACATCAGCAGCATACTCAGTGTGACAGGCTCCTCATGGGTGAGCCTGTGGAAACTACAGTCCAGCCTAGAGACCTTTGCTCAGCATAGCCCCATGAAGCCAGTTTGGTCAACTGGCCCCAGAAATATGTTCATGAATGACCTTGCTCTAGCCAGAGACTTTATTAAAGCTATGTGTTGTTATTCTGTGCTTGGGAAAGAAGTACAAGTTACATGAGGTTCTTTGGAAGCCAACAGGACAAATCAGGGGAAAAACTACCCTGCCAAGTCGAGTCCAAGCAGATGTGTTAACATCTGGCAGTGAGGGGGTGAGGTGGGTTCCTGTCTTCAGATCATCTTACAGAAAGGAACACCTCAAATTTAGACATCTAGAAAAGATATGTTTTAAAATGTTTTAGTCCTTGTAAAGCAGTAAAGTGATGGCCTCCTAATCCCTTTGAGCCTCCTTGCCAAGGTATTCAGTATGAAACCAGCCACGATTCAAGCTTCTGTCTAGGTACTAAAATGTATCAAAATCCCCAATTTTGCCACCATCACTTTGTCCCTTGTTGCATCTATCTCCTCTCCATCTTCCTTTCTTCCCTCCCTCCATGCATGTCTTCTGTCCCTACAGATGGCTCACCATAGCATCACAGATCAGGTTGCCCATGTTGCATTCTTTGAAGCGGCATGTCTGAGTAGAGCCATCCAGGTAGACGATTGTTCTCCCAAGTTCCTGGGTAGAATAATTATCTAACTTTATCCTCCACTGGTTAATGTCTGCTTTGATGGTTGGATCTAGAATGACAGGAAGGAAGGATGTCAGATGCAAGCGAGAGATCTCCTAGTAGGTAAATTATAGAGAAATGGAGCATTGTCAGGCTTCCCTGCTAGGAGTATGCATCAGTACATTTGTGCATTGTAGTTTTGGCTATAAAATTCCTTAGGAATCTTTGTTTCATTTTCTGACATTAATACCTGGGTGTTTCTTACTTCAAGGCTGCTTTTCAGCATCTCAGCATCTGGTTGAGCACCTGTCAGCCCACTTAGGATGACAGCATAGAGTGTCATAAGTTTTTGAAAGGTTGGGCAAGTACAGAGGATCTGCTGAGGATATGATTCCCAGCTAGTTTTCTCTCCAGCTGCTGAAGAGCCTAAGTTGTGACCACAGACTCTCCTGGGTACACTGGGACCTCTCTGCCCATTTTTCTTAGCTGATGATAGCAAACAGAAAAGGGCTGGTAGAATTACAGCAGCATGGTCATGAATACCATGTGAAAATGAATGGCATAATGATAGTTTCATCCTGAGTCTCAAAAAAAGAGGCTCTTCATGACAGATATGTTGGAGTATAATATAACGCCAGCCTGGGCTTTATATGGAGACACAACAGAAAGAGGTATCTCCTTGTCTCATGAATAAAGAAGCTGAAGCCCACACCACACCATCACTACCTCTTGTTAGGTAGGCCATGTTTTGAGCAATACGCTGTCCTATTTGAATTGCTTTTCCTTCCATTTTCTGCTCCTCCCTAGACAGGCACCAACACTGGTTTTTGCCTCACCGGATTAAGCTTTTGAAAGGCAGAAAGGAGCAGTAGCGCTCTGAGCAGACTTGGAAAAGCAAATGAGGATCTGGGTACTGGGAATCTGAAATTTCCTTATGAATAAAGAGAATAAACACAAGGGAGAAGCTAAGTTCTTCCCAAGTATTATAGTCATTCCCTGAAACAAGGAAGAATGGGATAAAGGATCTAGCCACATAGCTTGTCATTTGGTAGACTCTCCCCAGATCTCACCTTCAGAGATGCTGCTGTTCAGAAGAATGGGGTTTCCATGTGAAGTGATGACATTTCCTTTGTCATCAAACTCAACCTTCAGATAGCCTAGGTATTTGCCAAAAGCATAGGCCTGGACCACAGGAACCTTCCGACCATCATCAGAGGTGACTATGAATGGATACTTCCCAGCAGGCATCTCTTTGGAAGGTGCTTCTCCTAAAATAAAAGAGGCAAAGTTGATCAAGTCAGCCTTTGTACATGGCAGGTCGCTGGCTTGATGACACGTTTAAAGTTGATGACATGCCATCTGCTCTTCTACATGGCTGGTCTTTCAGAGCCCTGTGGGGACATTTGTCACTGATTCCAAATGCCCTTTTGGCATACAGATCCTGCCATTCTCCATTCAGTGGGCATTTACTAAGCTCTTTCTAAGTCTGGGGCATTGTGCCTGGTGATCTGATGTGGGTCATACAAAAACAGAATGCTGCTAAGATTATCCTTTTTCCGTGCGGACTGCCACTCTTGCCCCTGGCTGGATGAATTAAGCCATTTGGATGTACTTCAGTTTTTCTGCAAATCCTTCCCGCCATTGTTTCCCAAGAGCTCGGATTACAGGTGTGCACTACAGTGCCTGACATAGGGTGAATGTGGCTATTCCTAAACACATCTGAGAGTTCAGCAGTAAAATGTCTATGTTGTCTTTTCTCTGTTCCCACTGAACACTGTAAGCTCTTGACGGTGTGTGCAGTTTCTAGAGAATGCCTTCATCTTATGAGACCAACAAGTAAACACCTCTCCAGCTAGCAGGCTTTTATCTCACAGGGGCTACAGGAAGAACTTGGGAGCCACTCACTACCCAGAGACCTCCTTGCTTGCCTGAGCCTCAGAGTGGTCACAGGAGAGGGATGATGACCAATAGTCTCAGCACTTGCCATGTTTAATTTCTTACTAGGTTTTGAATTTATTTTTAGCTTTTATTTGTATGTGGGGGGCTAGGCAGCAGGCACCTTTACACACTACACCATCTCACTGATTAAGTTAACGTAACCCCTCCTTGATGTATACTATGCTTCACTTGCTTTGATTCACTTTTGAGGCATCTTCTGAAAAGCAATGTGTAGTTCCAGTCTGGCTTTGACTTTATAATCCTCCTGTTTCAGCCTCTCACATAAATGCTGGGATTACAGGTATGCCTTAGCACGATTCTTGACTCATATTGAATTTCTGTGGAAGTGATATAGTTTGGGCTGCTTGGAATCAGATTATGAAATTGATACCCTTGTCCCACTTTGTTCCTGTTACCCTCTACGTACATGACTAGTCTCTCCTGGATGTTTACAGGAGGTCCAGAAAACTTCAGTTCATGATTCATTCTGAGAGATGGCTGTGACTATAGTTAATTACATTTAGTTCTCCATGCTCATGAGGTGGGTCACATTATTAACTGTATTTTTACAGACAAGAAGACTGACTACCATAGCTGATTCCTAAGGGCACAAGCTGGAGTGTGATAGAGAGTTGACTGAAAAGCAAAGATGTGAGAGGCTCACCTGCCTTCTCTCCCACCTAGAGCAGCCTGCCGTGGGTTATTCTCTGAGAAGCTGGTTGGTACACACCACTTACAAAATTACATGCAAAGCTAGGTTTGTACCTTTGCATCCCAGGCTCTTTCAGGATCTTTCTATTTACCTATGAAAAGCCAAGGTGGCATGTTATGAAGGAAGAACTTCTTCCTGCTCCATCAACTGAGGACACAGGCACTGCAAATGCCAGCATTCCCCAAGCAGGGATAGCTGCTTCCAGTGGAAACATCCCTCTGATCATATGGATGATCTGAGACACGGCAGAGTAGGAGAGGAGGAACACTACTAATCTAATCCGCTTTTCCTCTTCTGTGCTCCTTTGGGCAAGGATAGACCCTGCCCTTCACTTGAGGGAACCAAGTATTTAGGGCAGCCTCCATCCTTGCCAAGGCTTCATCTTCTGAGTACTGCTTGGAAAGCTGCAATTTCCCTGATTGTCCACAGCATGGCAGAGAATATCCTATCCAAGCAGAAAAGGGACTAACACATTGCAGAAATCAGGTACCCTGCAGTTTCATGGAAATTAAAGAGAATGGCAAGCCAGACTTTTTGCCTTGTTTTTTTTTTTTTCTTTTTCCCCCTTCCATGGAAATAGCTTAAACAGACTGTTAAAAGTTTGGAACCTGACAATCCTGTCAAATGCTTCATTGGCTTAACAGCACTCTGTAAAACGAGCACCCCTCTAGTAGGGAGCATCAGTTCAGAAAAGTCTTGATGTTCCTTTTCTGAGAAGAAAAGATATGTCACGGATATCTCACACAGAAATAGTCAGGAAAGGCAAGGCGCTTCCCCTGTGGTTGAGGTACTATGGAGTCTGGTAGCTAATTCCTGCCTCCCCCAAGGCTGAGCCCTCTTTATTCCTCCATGCCTTTGGCAACTCCAGGAAACACTGGCAAGAAAACAAATCCAGGGCTTCAAGTTTCCCACACTGTTCCAGAGCTGAAGAAGGTTATTACTTTTTGCAGTGCTGGAGGTCAAATCCAGGGCTTATGTGTGCCAGATAAACACTACCACTATCCCCCCCCACACACCCCCCACTCCCCCACCCCACCCCCGCCAGCACTTTAGCCAAAGGGGCGGACACTGAAAATATTGTCTCCACATGAAGCCACACCTTCCTCTTCAGGTATGTGGGTTGGCACGAAAAGAAGTGTCTATAGACTGTGTACCAGTAACCAAGACAGGACTCGGGAACCCCTGCATTTCCAAGTACTTTATAAGTGTCCAAAGAGACTTCAGCAAGGTGCTGTCCTCAGTTGAGGAATGTATGGTTCAAACTGGGGTCTGGACAGCTATCAGATGTATTTGCAGACTTTTTAAAACAGAAAAAAATATTTAAAAATAATATTGTAGTTCAAGCTTAAGATTAATGGTTAAGTTTATAGACTTCAGTGAGTTTTTTCAAGGGGTTTCTTATACAAATAAAAGCAATGTTGTAGACTGGTAAAAGAACAAAATTATTGACTCTCCAACTTTAAAATTCTGAAAATTTAAGGAAAATATATTTATGATTATCAGTGGAGGGGAGAAATTGGTAACAGTGTACATATAAGGAAGAAACCATTTTGTTTAGGAAAATTCTGTGTTCTCTAGAGAAACAGGATCATGTCCACATATATAAAGAGCATAAGGAACATGTTCTCAGAACGTAAGACTGGGTTATTTGTCGTAGACTTATATTTTCAAGCCTCATTTTGCTTATATTTTCCCTCAATCAATCCCTATGACAATTTTGGGGGAAGCTACACTACTATCATAATTTTTTGATAAGGAAAGCTTGGGTTCAAAATTATCAGACAGTAATGACTGAACCAGGGAGCAAACTGAGCTGGAAGGAGTATTGAGCCTTTCCCACAATCCCAAGCCACATTCCAGGGGGAGAAAAAGTGAAATCCTGCATGCCAAACCATCAAACAGCAGAGCTCAGGAGGCATACCCTCCATCCTGGGAAGTACTCTGTACTCTGGGCCTGGGAGGTCGCAGGAGTGACTAACTTTCCTCAGGTAACAGATCCACCTGCCCAGGAATCCTGACTGCTATTTATTTACAGTCATTCTTTTCAGATCTTGACTTTCTTTTTTTCTTTCTTTTTTTTTTTTTTTGAGGTTTTTCTTTTTGTTTATTTTACTTTTAATTATATATATATACATATATATATATAACTAATACAGAAAGACATAGAAAATGTATATATTCACACAGTATCATGTGATATTTTGGTACATGTAAATACTATATAAAACTTAAATCAGAAGAACATGTCTTTCTTTACTTTTTTTTATTATTATGAACAAAGAAGTCATACTTTCTATCCGTGTATATCCTTATTCAAGGTCCCTTCCCCCTCCCACCACATCAGGTCATTCTCTCTTCTCCACATCTCCCCATCCCCTCCCCACAGCTTGGCTTTCAATAGATTCATCTTGGAAAGCAGCCACATGAAAGCACTGACCGCTGCTGTGTGTTTGCAAAATGATGTGGTTTTACTCAATAGGAAGCGGGTGCTGAAGCTGGGTCAGGCAGAGGCTATCGAAGAGGACAGGAGTGAATGACCACTGGAATGAAGAAGGTCCCCGTTCTGACCTACAAAAACACCAGGGATCACTGCTGGGGCCACTGGTCAGACTGCTGCCCTTTGGCTGATTCTCCAGTGCACATCGTAAACCCTGGATGTCAGCAGTTCTTATCAAGTGCCTGGGAACAGTTTCTTGGGGACTGTTTCTCTGTCCTGTGCCTGTGACAAATGTTAAGGTTGGTTGCACTGGAAAGACAAGATTATCTAAGGCGCAGCTTTCCTTCCTTTCCTTTCCCTCCCTCCCTTCCTTCCTCCATCCCTCCTCTCTCTCTCTCTCTCTCTCTCTCTCTCTCTCTCTCTTTCTCTCTCTCTCTGTATGTGTGTGGTAGCTGGGGGTGGGATGGGGTGGGGAAGTCTCACTATGTAGATCAGGCTGGCACCAAACTCACAGAGATCTGCTTGCTTCGGCTCCTCAAGTGTTAGGATTAAAAGTGTGCATCACTACACTTGCTCTGATTTTTTGTTTTGTTTCTGTTTTTGAAATGTGGTCTTATGTAGCCCCAGCTGGTCTAGAACATTTCTACACAAGGAAAGATGACTTCATACTTGTGATATTCCTGCCTCTACTTCCCAAGTGCTTGAATTACAGGCCTGTTGCTACCACATCTGACTTGAGCCCTGGTTTCTTAAACTGTGGGTCCTGAGGCCTATGAGTTTGTGTGACCGAAGGGGCAGTCATGAAAAAATTGGTCAACAGTAAAAGGTTTCTGAATATACAACGATCAATGACCAAAAATTAATACAAAATCAAAAATAGGATAAATTCCCTGTGTGGGAATGATTCCCTACCCTGTGTCTCAGACTTCACTGTAACCTTCTGGACACTTAAATGAACTTTTTACCCCACATATGATCCAGATTTGAAACTATAAATGTTGCGAACTGCATTGTTGCTACATACAAAGTTTTTCTCTTATAAAAATATAATTTTGTTATGAGAAACAAGACTTGTAGCATATCCCTGCCACCACTCCACTCCTCAGTACGTAAGTTACAAGCTAGCCCATCTTTGGAATTTATTGCATCAGAGTATGTTTGATTGCAAAAAAAAAAAAAAATGTTTGAATTGCTGGCTTGAGTTTCATAGAAAACATTAAGTTAATCTTGGCTCGGACAGAATGTCCAACAATTTCTGAAATGGCTCTAAACATAACTCTGCTAGTCTGTACTGTGTATTTAAGCAAAGTGGCATTTTCAAAAGAATTGATGATTATAAAATCAAAATATTAATCAACTCTGAAAAAAACCATTGAAGATGCTGAAGTAGCAAATATTCAGCCAAAATTTAAATCTCTACATAAAAATAAGTGGATCCATTTCATTAATATTTAAATTTGCTTTGTCTTTAATAAATGATAAAAACATATGTATGCCAAAGAATTCCTTTAAAATAAGTTTCTTGCATTGGTGAGATGCTTAGTGTAAAAATGATCAGACTACAAGCTTGAGTTCTATCCCAGAGACCCACTGTAGAAATACCCAACTCCCCAGCATTGTTCGTGACTTCCACATATATACTTTGTCACATGTGTGCTCATACCCACAAGTGCACTTGTCATATATATACATATAACAATTAATATTAAAAATAACTTTTTTCTGATTTATTATCAGGAAGTTTTTGAAATGTATGGCCAATTTTATATATTCATATATCTGGGGCCACATAAAAATATCCTAGGCAAAAAAGGGTCATGGGTGGAAACAGTTTCAGAAGCCTTGCTCTGAAAATACGTAATGGAGAGATGAACAATGGCTGCCAGGATGATTCCAAGCCCTTCATAAATCTGAATATGGTGGCACAAGCTTATAAGCTCAGCATTCCGGAAGTAGAATCGCGGGGCTGGAGAGATGGCTCAGTGGTTAAGAGCACCGTCTGCTCTTCCAGAGGACCCCGGTTTGATTCCCAGGACCGGAAGTAGAATCGCGAAGACGACAAGTTCAAGGTCATCCTTGGCTACTTAGCAAGTTCTAAGCCAGGTTTGGAACCTGGTGGGGGGCGGGACACCACACTGACTAAAAGATTGTTGGCAGTGGTCTCTTCCCTCCCTTCTCATCCTAACCCCTGCCCACGGTCAAGGACACAGTAATTCTAGTCCACTACTCGAGAATTATTTTGTGAACTCCATCTGTTTTAATTCCGTAGTCTTAACATAATTTTCTTCCTTAGATATATGAAAAAGGTACATTTCATATTCAGTGGATGTGTTCCGAAGTCCATACTGAAAATAAGGTTAACAAAAAGAAAAAGCCTGAGCAATCAAATCTCCTAAAAGACCTGCACTAACTCTGGCCTGGTGGGGCTCGCCTTTAATGATCGCATGTGGGAGGCAGAGGCAGGTGAACCTCTGTGAGTATGAGGCCAGCCTTGTCTACATAGTGGGACACTGTCTCAAAACAACAACAAAAACTGAAAGAAAAAAAGAATCTATTCAGCAGTACTGGACATCTGCCTCTCTCATGTCAGTTAACCAGGCTAATGGGAGAAAAATGAGGAAACAGAAGCTTCTGCACCTCGGAAGGCTAGTTTAAGAATGAAGGAGCTTGGGACACAAGGGTCCAAGGGTGGAGTTCTGAAGCTGTCTGAAAAAGACTAAGTCTCAGTCTATCTGAGAAGTGAAGATGTTAAGATGGGCTGGAGGTGACAGTCACTGAGGGAAAAGGAACAAGATGCTGTGAGCCTGGGGTACTGAATCTACCATTCACACAGACATTCTTCCTCACAGGATGAAGGCATGGGCTGGTGTGGAAAACGAGATAGGAAATAGGGTGCTAACCACTTGGTGATATGGGAGGGTGCTGGGAAGCCACTGGTACAGTGATAAGAAGGGGCAGGTTGTATGAGCCCCATAGTTTACGTAGTAGCTTGCAGGCATTGTAAGTTCTAAAAAAAAAAAAAAAAACCTAAAATCTTGGACAGTAAATAGCCTCTGCATGGTTGCTTTAGAGGCAGTATGTCCGAAAGGAAGAGGGGGCCGGGTTGCACATTCCCAGTGCTGAGCCCTTTGCTGAACTGCAGACAGAAGCTGACGTCCGCACATGTCCAAGACTGTACAGACTTGAAGAACCAAATGTCCATTTCAACTATTGGTAGGCAGACAGGAAGCAGATCCTTAGGAGTCTCTTTAAGAATCATTGGTGGTGGCCCACACCAGCACTTGGTGTCAGAGTCCAGTGGATCACTGTGAGTTCTAGGCCAGCCTGATCCTCAGAATGAGTTCCAGAATAGCCAAGGCTATACAGAGAAACCTTGTTTCGAAAAACAAAAAATAAAAAACCCTACAAAGCAGGACAGTTCTTGGCATTCCTTGCTGTACATTCCAACCTCAACTCTCTTTCCTACTTTTTCAAGGACCATTTTGTGACTGAAGGGTGTAAGGCCTTCAGAGACAGCATTTGCCTCTGGGGCCTCATTCCTGCAGTTCTAACACTTTGCAAGCCTGGCTGGGAAGCCCTCTCCTTTCATTGTTGACATCAGGCCATGCTAGGGTTAGGGGAAGAAACCCAAACAGAGTTTCTGCATTGGGGGAGAGGGGGTTGTAAGCATTTCTGGCACAGCACATGGTGAACCCAACATGGTGCTGGGTGAAATATGAATTCCTGGCATGTAGCAGCCACGTGGTGAAGCCAACATGGCACCAGCAGATTGTGCTGTGTATAAAGGACACGCCCCTAGGCGTGGCTATATAAATCCGTGCCCATTTGCTCTCTTAAAAGGAGCCACTGTGTTGTAGTCTATTTCTTCTCTCTTCTGCTTCTCTGCTCTTGTACTCGCCTGGCCACTCTCCTGAATAAACTCTTGTGTGGCCCTGCTAGTGTTTGTGCATCTGATCTCACTCGAGAAACCAACAGGGGTTACTTATGCACTATTAGTCAAACTCATTTGACTCATAAGTTTTTAGAATGTGGGCTACATATATGGGACTATGCTCTTGTACATTGTAAATATTTGTCCCTCTTACTGGTTTAATAAATGCTGACTGGCCAGAAGGCAGACAGGAAGTATAGGTGGGGCTACCAGACTAAGAAAACTCTGAGAAGAGGAAGAGCAGAGCGGAGAAGCCAGCAGACGCCAAGGAAAGAAGACGAGAATGCTGCTCTGAGCAAAGGTACCAAGCCACATGGCTAAATAAGAATCATGGGTTAGTTTAAGAGTAAAAGTTAGTAAGCAATATGCCTGAGCCATAGGCCAAACAGCTTGTAATTAACATAAGCCTTTGTGTGATTCTTTGGGATTAAGGGACTGTGGGTCAGGACTTTGGGGCTAGGCTGGCCAGAAACTTCCTACTTATGAGCGGGGGGGGGGGGGGGGGG
>PVIH01001478.1:0-57785 GCA_004025045.1 Sigmodon hispidus | reverse complement strand
GCATTTGAGTCTATTCTGACTACAGAGTAAGTTCAGGTCAGCCTGGGCTACAGTGAGTTCTCATATCAAAGCACAAAAGGATCTAAATTTTCATGGGCCGTATTTTTTTTTTTACCATATTTAATAAGTAATATTTAACAAACTATTATTTTAGCTTCATGGTAGCTTCATAAAATGGTTTGGTAGACAATCACTTAAGCTTGTGTGTGTGTGTGTAAAAGAAAGAGAATGTCATGGCACATATGGGTCTAAGAACAACTTTTGAGATTCAGTTTCTTTCCTTCTTGGGACTCAGACTCATATCTCTAGGCTTGAACAACAAATACCTTTATCTTCTGAGTAGTCATCTTGTCAGCCTGAAAAATCTATCTTTTTAAGATTGCCAGAAGTTTTGTTTAAATATGTAAGTAGGCCTCATCTCCTATTATGTCCTTTAATTGCTAAGTTTAGTCTTCAAAAGAGAACCATAATACATTTTCATGAAAACAGAGTTAATCTTGGTACTCCATTACAAAATGTGTTGTGAAATAATGCTCTTATACACTGTAAAGATTTGTTGCTCATATTGGTTTTATAAAACTGCCAGTAGTCAGGCAGGAAGTAGAGGCTGGCAGTCAGACTAGGAGAATTCTGGGAAGAGGAAAGACAGAGCAGCAGTCACCAACCAGACACAGAGGAAGCAAGATGAGAATGCTGCAGTGAGAAAAGGTACCAAGCCATGTAGCTAAACACAGATAAGAATTATAGGTTAGTTTAAGAAAAAGAACTAGATGGTAATAAGCCTGAATTACTGGCCCAGCAGTTATTATAATATTAAGCAGCTGAGTCAATTAATTTATAAGTAGCTGCAGGACTAAGGGTGGAAGAGATTCTTCTAAACCACGGGGCAATGCAGAACCAAGAAACTTCCAACTACAATGTAGAATAAACAACTAAGAAGCAGGTCAGTGTCTAAAAGACTGGAACAATCTATTCAGAAGTTACAGATAAGCAAGCTACAGCTTACCCTTCCATCCCTTAGATGTTTCAGGACTTCTATGTCTGCAGCAATAGTTATAGAAAGAACAAAAGGATAATAGGTACTCTCCATCCAGCTTTTTGGGTTAGCAGGCATCTCCAGTCAATAGCCACACAGATGCCATAAGATAGCATAGATCAAGATGGTATAAGGGCACATTAAGGTGGCATGGCATGCCTGTAGTAACATCAGCATTTGGTGTCATTATTGGAGGATGGGAGTGTCTTAAAGTCAAGGTTAGCCTAGTCAACATAACATGTCCCATATCAACCAGGACTACATAGTGAGACTCTCAATAAAAGCAAAACAAAACAACACAAAGGAGAGAGGGGGAGGGAGATGGAGAGGGGAGAGGACAAGAGAAGACAAGAGCCAGGTATTGTGGGACATGCCTATATCCTATAGTTTTAGATATAACTTGGGAGCTAGATGTGGGAGCATCAGGAATTGACGGTCAGTCTCAGTTACATAGTGAGTTTAAGGCCAGCAGGGCTGACATGAGACCATCTCAAGATAAAGTGAAACAAACAGCAATAAAAGGAACAGTAGAACAACAGCAAAAACAGGATATTCTGGATGCTTAGGGAAACTTCAGTCTACTTTTAGGTACTGTATGAGAGTACACGTACATATGCGTACACATACCTATTAGATCCTCCTGCAAAATGTCATGCTTACTATGGCTCACAGCCAGACCTATAAAGGATGAATTTACAGGAGAGCCAGCTTGCTCCTGTTGGGAGCTATAGACTTCTGACACTGCCTTGGAGAAAAGCTACAAAAATTCCCAGGTTCTGAACAGGTCTTATCCACAGGGCTCGCACAGAATTGAAATAAGAGCCGGTAAGTATGAGGACCTACCTGAGGCTGTTGTGGCTTGGATGTGACTTGTCCCCTTTGTGTGAGCAGCTTAGTCCTCAGTGGTGACACTGAGGGACAGTGGCACCTTCGAGAAGTGTTTAATGTGTGGTGATGAGGTAGGTCATTAGGGCCATCACCTTGGAAGAGATTGATGCAGTTCTCTTGGGACCATAGTTTGCTCTAGGACAGAAAGTGGCTGTAAAGGGAGGCCACCACACATATGTGGCCCTTCTGCACATGTCCATTTCCTTTCCGGATTCTTTGCTATGTTGGGATGCAGCCAAGAGGATGTTCATCTCAGGCCAAACCAGTTAAGTCAACTATTCTGAGCTTTCAATCTCTAAGATTGTGATAGACCCCTCACTAGGAAGCCAGCACATCCAGAGGGTATTAGGTGACCTGCCTGGTCAAGGTCATTCAGGTGAACTAGGAATGAGGACTTTCCACCCAATATCATGTTTCTTTTATTTCTATAATTTGTAGCATATCTCATTTTCTGATTCCAAATATAATATTCAGCATTTAAAAATACTAAGATAATAGTGATAGTAATAATACTTTCCAAATCAGATACATCAGTGCGAGTTTCTAATCCTACCACTCTCTCAAGAGGCAGAAGCAGAAGATTCACAAGATTGGGGCTAATCTGGGCTAGATAGTGACACTCTGTCTTTGAAAACCAAAGGCTGGGGATATAGAAGCTTTTTTTTTTTTTTTTTCTTCGATCCACAGCCACATGGATGGATGTTTATTCAGAATCTGGGTCTCGGTTTGTGACACTTCTTTGGTTTTTCACCTCATGAGGCGGGCCTAAGCAGAGTCTCTCATCTACCTCTCCTCAGTCAACCCCTGTCCTCCACCCTTTCTAGCACTCGGGAATCTCACTTGCATTTCCAGGACCAGCTGTTCAAACAGGAGGCATAACCATCCCTCCCCTCCCCCAGGACAGAATCTCCAGGTGGAAGGACACTTGGGATTCAGAGATGAAAAGAAATGATGCTTCCACCTTAATTCAGTGTCTGGAGTTCAGCAAGAGCGGGTTCTGGCCTTGGAAGAGGCCCAGCAGCCCACTGTCTGGGGCAGGCTCCTTGATAATCTTCTGGATCTCCTTGAACTGGGGATGGGCAGCGTCCCTCACGAGCTGCAGAATGAGCAATTCGCTGGTGGAGAGGAAAGCTCCGCTCTGCCTCATGCGACCAAGTGCCACCAGCCGGTCGACCTGGCTCCGAGAAGAGCAGGCGTCTACCACCACATGGACCTGCAGTCCCCAGTACAGGAGATCCAGGGCCGTGTTCAAGATGCAGACTTGGGTCTCAATGCCACAGAACAGCATGGACCGCAGCTGGGGCCAGGCTTCCAGCTCCTTCTGTAAGGTGGGCACCATGCTGAAGCATGTCTTACTCACTGGCTGAATGCCCTGAGTGCCCAGCTCGGGAACTGTGGGGCCCAGGCCTTGTGGGTACTGCTCTGTTAGCAATACGGGGACATCCAACAGCCGAGCCACCTTAAGCATTCCAGCGGCCACTGATACGATCTGTGGGAAATAGACTATGCTGGGACAGAACTTCTCCTGCAAATCACACAGGAAAAAGATGGAGGACTCTGGGAGGATCCGGCCCAGGCTAGCCCTGGCTGCTGCCATTTCCCGGGGGTACCAGGTTCGAGTCCAGCCAGCCCCTCCAACAGGTGCCTTCTGCGCACTTCGCTAATCGGGATATAGAAGCTTAAAATACAGAAAGCCCTGGGTTCGGATCTAAGAATCACAAAAAAAATTTTAAAAATATCTTTTAAAAAAGTCTATCGTAAACTGACCTATGGCTCAAAATCAGTACTCTTTATTTTATCAAGTGCTACATGCTTGTAGCATTGACTTTTAATTATGAAATGAATTCTTGGAATGTCACCCAGCAAGATTACTTGTCCTCATTCAATGCAAATTACATTTATGTGGCATAGTACAGCTTATATATACAATATATATTACACACTTAATAGTAATAGTAGCAGTTACAAGCATAGAGAGAGAGAAAATAGCTGACCGGTACATCTTAGTTTGCAGAATGCATTTGAAACAATTTACCTGTGTAAAGGAAGGTGTTGGAGTGTCCTCCCACCACGATGTCTACACCTTTCACTTTCTGAGCAATGAGTTTATCCATTTCAAAACCAGAGTGTCCAAGTGCAATGATTTTGTTTATACCTAAAGTTTTTAGTTTATCTACTTCAGGTTGCAATGCGGTGATTTCATCTTCAAAGACTAAATTTGTCCCTAAGGAAGAAAATTAATAAAGTGGTTATTAAAATATTTTCACTGTACTGTTTATAACCAACAAACTAAGCATATTAATTTCTTATTAAAGCTCTCAAATTATGGAGAGCAAAATGTGTGAATACATCTAGTACCAAAGCTCTGGCAAACAAGGAAAACTTAAATCAATGTCATTGGCTGCATTCACCTAATATTGCATTGTGTTAAAGTTGTAGAACACACACACACACACACACACATACATCCTAACATTTATCTTTGTGTGCACATATATGTCACAGTATGTGCATGGAAGTCAGAGGACAATTTTCAAGAGTTGGTTCAAGGTCACTATGTGGTTCCTAAGGATCGAACTCAGGACATCAGGCTAGGTGGGAAACACTTTTATTTATTTAATGTTCTCACTGGGCCATATATAATATATTTGCATAAACTCAACTATGAGGATACTTCAGGTATGGTTTGTTTCTCTATCTATCTAGACCACCACAATAACCATGCCAAAAAATGTCTTGAGCACAAAAGTATGGTGTCCACAACTGCTCTCCATTCCTCTGCTTTCTCTAGAAACTTGCATTATTCTGTCTTCAAACCTAATATCAACAAATAGGCTTTGAATTCTCATTTCAAAAAGTGGCTTTTTCATTTATTTATTGGGGGGTATATGTCCCATGGCATGCTCTGGACATCACTGGACAACAAGAGAGGTTGTCCAGTGATGTCCAGAGCATCACTACAACATCACAACATCTTGTGAGCAACATCACAAGTTCTCTCCTTCTACCTGGTAGGTTCCCGGGATTGAACATCAGGTGTGGTGACAGGTGCCCTTATCCACAAGCCACCTTGCTGGTCCTTGAAAACTAACTTTAGCGTGGTGGATAACTGCTCACTTGCAGGCAGGGAGTAGCAGCAGTTGAGCAGAACTGAGTGTTGTATTACACAGAAGCCCCATCTAAACATTGCTGGCCCTGGGATGGGGCACATACCTCATGGAGATCACACTGCCACTCAGTGCTAATAATAAGCGCCATAGACTCTGGCTAGCACTGCCTGGATATTCCTATGCTGATATATGAACAGGGCCTTCCAGTCTGTAGCCAAAACTTGGCAAGTCCTTAGGTCTTATAGCTTCAGTGGTCATAAAGGGACAGCAAGCACACTGTCCTGAAGTCACATCCAGCACCCTGCAGCAAGGCAGTCCTCCAGTTGATCTAGACACCCTCATGCTAATTTCCAAGAACCAGCACTAAAATGAAGATGACCCAAATGCAAAAATCTCATAAAGAACATTAAAAATGTAAACTCTGCAAAGCCCAGTGTGAAAATTAAGGGTTTTCCCAAACCTCAGCAGACTACTAAAGATGCATCCCTTGTCCATTGCTATGCTCAGGAGCACACTTCCCCATGCACCTCTTGACTTCTAACTACATGCCACTGCCACACGTGCAAAGTGTGGAAGATAAATCACAGCCTGGTGGCATTGTGGCCATAGGGACTCCAGAAGGACAGCTGGGAAGGTAGTGGATCTCAGACAAACAGGCCTGGCAGGGTTGACATAGCTCAAGGCAACATTGCAAATACCAGGAGAGGCTGTTCTCTGCCACCACTGTCTACTGTGAGATGTCAAGGACTATGATTCCTGTCCATAAGCCCAGGCAGCTTGGGGCTCCTCTGGACAGCCAGCCCTCAGCACGGAGTCTGTCACAGTTTCTTGTCTTGTTGCTGTGATAGGGCTCACACTTGGAGGGTGCAGCCATCATCCTGGGGAAGTCCTGCGATAGGGCTCATGTTGGTTCACACTTGGAGGGTGCAGTCCATCATCCTGGGGAAGTCCTGCGATAGGGCTCATGTTGGTTCACACTTGGACGGTGCAGTCCTGTTAGCAGGAACTTGAGGCCATATGACATCCACAGTCGGAAAGCAGAGACTGATGAATGCTGCTGCTGAACCAGATAGGTCCCTTATTTTTAATGCAGCCCAGGACCCAACCCTAGGGAACAGTGCCATTTTTCTTTATAGTGGATCTTCCTACTTCAATCAAAACAAAACCTCACGAGTGTGCCTGCGGACTTGTCTCCTGGGTGGTATCTGTGACCATTAACACTGGTGGTCACAACCCCTTCTCTGGACATTCCTCTGAAACAGTGAGGTGCATGCCTCAGCCTAACATGTAGGCCCTCCCCTCTGGTCTCATTCTACTTCACCTCACTACTTTCTGACACCCTTATTCATCATTCTGTCACCGAACATGTGAGCACAAGGGGATACAGACTTCTCGTTAGTATTTCTAGTACCTGGAACAGTGTGAGGAACACAGGTCTCCAGCAGAAGGGAACGGGGAAAGAGCATTGCCACCCTCTGCTTTGGTTAGTCCAACAAAATAGTTTTAAGAAATGCCTCTGCTCTGGGCACTAAATACGTAGAATGCATGGGATGTGTTTTAGAATGCCTGGAGAATTATGTGTGTGCATGTGCATGCACGGACACACACACACACACACACACACACACACACTTGCATTTCATTGCCTCGATAAAATAAATGAAATGTGCTAGGAATCAATGTGCATGCTCTGACAACTAGAACTGAAAAAAAAAAAAAAACCAGCGTTTTACTAGGAGCCAGAGATCTATGGGATCTGTTTCAGGCTTCACTTAAAATTTTGAACACAGAGAATTAAGCAAAGACACTGTTTAGTCAACAAAGAAGTTCACTGAGCAGAGATGGTGACCTCCTTCAGAGGTGACTTAGAGCAACACAAGATCTGCCACCTTGGTCTGCTAATCACCACCCTCTGTACACCACAGTCCATGAAAGCATGACCAAGCTCTGCTTTCCCACATCTATTTCCAAGTCATGCATGCCGTAAAGTAGGAGATACCTGGATTGGAGAGGAAGGGCGTTTCCTTTGAAGTATATCCAACAATCCCCACAGCCTCACCACTGACAGTAACAACTTTAGATGGAAAATACAGTCCAGATATCTGAGGTGCTAGTGACCCCTTTGCCTTAATGTTTGCACTCAGGATTGGAAATTCGGCCTTTCTCAGGAGGGGGTCAATCAGTCCTTCCACACCATTATCAAATTCATGGTTTCCGAGGGCCTAAGTAAAATGAAAAAGAACAAAAGGATTAAGTACCCTTAATTTTTCAAATATGTTTTAAAACATATCATGTTATTAGCCCAGTGGCTCCTGAAATGGGCTGGGCTCTGTGAATCTTTACACGGCATGTCCTGGTGTTCTTCTTACCTCCACAAACATGGCGGGGCCCTTGGGCTAGGCCCAGGGACTCTCAGATCACAGGTAGGTACAGCATTGTTGTTCAGGGCTGCCCTTCTAGAGAAGCTGTTGTAAATGTGCACATTTGCAACCCCCTCAGCGAACACTGAGCTGGGAACCACTGTTCCTCCTGTCAGATAGCTGCGCAGACCACCTTTACCAGGCCATACCCAGCTTTTTCCCAATGTTTTCTGCAGTTAGCCTACATGTCAGACCTAATTATTCAACCTACCACGATATTAAAAGAACTGCTGACACCCCCAAAACCTCTTTCCTCTGGCGCTTCCCTGGAATTATTACACAAGTTTTCAGTTTCTCTCCTTAAGGACTTCTCCAATTCTTCTGGGGAAATTGGTACTGACAGGTACTAACAGAGCCTCTGTTACATGGGTGTTGGCTTCCTGCTCTAACCAAGCCCAGGTTACCCTGCACTCTGAGCATGTTAGAAAGTGTGGGAGCATTGCAGGTAAGTGGAAAGACAAAGAAATCCCTTACACTGGAGCCTGGTGGAGGCTGCTGCCAGCTGAGAATCAAAATCCCAGCACAATTAATATTGGTCATGAAGGGGCTGGAGCTATGGCTCAGCCGGTAAGAGCACCGGAGGACCTGAGTTTGATTCCCAGCATCCACATGGCCATCTGTAACAACCATTTGTAATTCCAAGATCTGACACCTTGTAGACATGCAGGCAAAGCACCAGTTCACATAAAATAAAAATAAATATTGACAGAGGGATGATGATCCTTTTATATAGAAAAAAAAATTGTTTTCAAATGGGAATGTTAAAACATCAATGAACCGTACTTTAGGCTTGCTCTTACCCCTTAAGTATTTTCTGGCAGTTTCTCCAACAAGACTAAAACTTTGTTTATAGTAAAAACAGCTTAATGTTTCCTATAGCCCTTGTGACCTACAGTGTTCCCTAGTCAGTACTAATCTTAGCCAGTACATATAAGAACCACCCTATGATCTCATTTACCCCAAAATAAGTTTCCTTAGCTACCTTCTGAGCTGCAATTTCAGAAGCCATCACAAACAGTACATGTGACTGTTGTAATAACATATCTTGAGCAGCCCACACCCAAGGGTGTATACCCTCATCCTAAGCACCTCTCTTTCTATTAATGTCCATGCTTACGTCTATGTGGAACTTCCTCCCTCATATATTAATCTGCTACAGTCCTGTTTCACACTGTTTGGTCTTGAAATTCCTTTCAGGTCTCGAAAAGCAGGCAACTGCCACTGATAGGCTTGTTTTAAGCACCTTAAGGTTCATGAGTGGTCAGGCCCCACCCTTGAGAAACCCCAACCACCGGACTCCACTTACAGAACACTCTTAAGTCCTTAAGGGCTGGGCAGGCCCCTCCAGATACAGGTGGATAAAAGCTCTGCCCTACAGAGAAAAAAAGCCCAAGCTCAGAACTTGAAAACCCACCAGTCTCTACCCTCGAAATCTGTTGTAGAATATTTGTTTAATTAGGCAAAAGGTATGTTACATTTGTTTGTGCTGCATTTGCTTAATTATGTAAAGATATGTTGCATTTGTTTCTCCTTGCCTGCCTAAGGCACTTGATTAGTCTAATTAAAAGTCTGAATGGCCAACAGCTAGGCAGGAGAGGGCTAGGTGGGTCAGGCGGGCAGAGTGTAGGTAGGAGGAGAAATCTAGGCTGGGTGAGGGAGACAGGAGAATGAGGGACAGCAAAAGGGACGTCCCCAAGGCCAGAAGCCAAGCAGCTGCCAGCCAGAAAAGGACATAGGGAAGGAAAGGTAAAAAGCCCCCAAACAAAATATAGATAAATACAGATTAAAATAAGAGCTATGCTAAGGCCGAGCATTCATAACTAATAGTAAGTCTCCATGTCATGATTTGGGAGGTGGCTGGTGGCCCAAAAGAAAGCCTGCTACAGAAATTCCCACCCTAGAAATCTCTTCACACATACACCCCCAACCCCAGTAGAAACCCCATATAAACCCTGTCTGCTCCTCAGTTCTCTGCTGCTTCTCCCTGAGCAGCCCCACCACCCACCTGGGTTTCCCCTCCGACTAAATCTCTTGCCTGAGATTGTTGTGCTGGTGACTTTGTGGTATTCCTTGGCTCCCAAATGCCAGGATACCTTTCCCCTCAGAGCTGTATCTCTTACCCTGGGGAGACCTTCCTTGCTGAAGCAGAGCTATAAAACTTCCTCTGGGGCAGCCTTTCCTCTCAGAGCTGAAAAATTGTACTCGCTGCCAGCAGTTGAGGAAGAACCTCCTGGTGAGGTGACCATGAATCCTTCAGCAGGTCCTGGATCCACTTGTTTATGGGGTTTCAGGTGGGCAGGGAGGCGGTCAAGCATCATCAATATGATGTTTCCTCGCCTGGAGTCACAACAGCTTTCTCCAGAAAAGCTCTTTGCCCCTTCCATGCTCTGCCTCCTGGATAAACCCAGCCCTGGGCAGTCACTGCTAAGACCATTTTACTACCTCAGTACTTCAGTGTGCTAAGGTTCTCAGTCCCACCTCAGTCTGCTTCACTCTGTGGGTCATCTGAGAAAAGGCTTGAAAGCATTGACTGGAACAGGGATCCTCAACCTCCCTCATGCTGTGACCCTTTAATACAGTTCCTCAGGTAGCAGTGGTGACCCGAACCACAGAGTTATTTTCTTTATTTTTTTAAAAAATAATTTATTTTTCTTTTATGTACATATATGTCTGAGTGAGGGGGTCAGATCTTGTAGTTACAGACAGTTGTGAGCTGCTGTGTGGGTGCTGGGAATTGAACCAGGGTCTTCTTGTAGAACAATCTGTGCTCTTAACCACTGAGCCATCTCTCCAGCCCCCCACAGAGTTATTTTCATTGCTGCTTCATAACTGTAATTTTGATGCTGTTATGAATCATAATGTAAATATTTTTGGAGATGGTACTTTGCCAAAGGGTTGTGGCCCACAGGTTGAGAACCTCTGGGCCATAGTACATTTTCTTTTGCCTCAGTCCCTCTTCCCAGTGGGGCAGGGGAACACAATAGTTAGGTAAGATGAGATTTTACTTGGCTTGTGCTATGCACATGCTGCACTTGGACTGCATATACTATGAGCACATAACCCTCTCCAAACAATGCACCAAGCAACTCCTTAGCAACCTAGGAACCTGCCTTCATTGAGCTGCACATGCACCCCTCTCCAGACAATGGAATTAAATTCCTTCTCCTCCTAACAACCATCAAACATGGACAATTTCTATTCAGTCATACTCCAGGTATGAGTATTTAGGTAGGAGAGTAGGAAGGTAATCTGGCCTGAGGTAGTTTGGGAATGCATACTAGATAAGGCGAACTGTGTCCTGTAAGTGAACTTTTAGGGAGAATTTTGAATGACATTTCCTTGTTATTTTGCAATTGTGTGTGTCTTTATTGCAATGTTTTTAGTAAGAGGACAAAACCCTAGAAAATCTGGTCTTGGACATGATCATTAGTCATGTGATACCAGTACATTCCATGGCTACACTGTGGGGTCATTTGTTATCTGTCCATTGGCTAGACTGAATGCTCCTTAAGCTACCTTGTTCTTTATGTCCTGCCCAGCACAGTGTTTCCTCGCCTGGCACCTGTCACTCAAAGGACTGCGCATGTATCCTCGAGGAAGCAGTAAGGTCTCCCCTGGTAAGGTCATAATTTCTGAATTTGCACTTTTCTCCACCTCTGATGCTTTACCACCACCCCGCACTTCCTCCTATCGAGTTAACGTCTCTAAAAGCAAACCCGAGAATAGTGACTGGCTGTCTTCTTGATTTTATATCCTTTGGAAAGAGCAGCTCTACTCATGGATGGCAGCACTTTGGATAGAGGACCAAATAGTCTTAGTCATGTTCACCTTCAGATCCAAACTTAAAATCTGTTGAATTCTCTGACCTCTAGATCTTATGTCAGCTGTCATGGGCCTATTTTCCCTTGGTATTTTAACAGAACCCCAGATTTCTATACCCAAAGAACCATCTCTGAGACTTGCCATGTAGGCCTGTGGCCCCCAGCGTCAGGTCCAAAGTCTCCCTTCCCCCCAAATGGCAGTGCCGGTGACATGTCCTACAGAGAAGGACAATCCCAGGCAATCAAGCCAGGAACACTAGTACAGCTAGGCCCTTCTCTTCTCTGGCCCTCTCCCCAACAGCTGTTGAGGACACCACCACATGAGTGCCTCATGATACACTAATTTTTGAGGAGGGAAAGGATGACAAATACCTTCCTCATAATCTGAAATACCATGGGAAAGAAAGGGGAAATTGTCACAATTGCCACATTCATGGTGGCAGAAAGGTGGAGATGGCCATGCTTTGGTGAAGCTCATTCTGGGCAGGCTGTTTCCTTTTGGTAAACCCTATTGTTCTGGTTTACTTTTGGTTACTGTAATAAACACGATGGCCACAAACAACTTGGACAGAAAAGGACTGAGTTCTTCATATGGCTGATAGTGCATCACTGAGCAAAGTCAGGGCAGAAAGTCAAGACAGAGATCTGATGCAGAGGCCAGGGAAAAGTGCTTGGTTACTGGCTTGTTCTGCTTTCTTCTATAACCCAGGCACACCAACCCAGGGGTAACAGTGCTCACAGCAGGCTGGACCCTCTCCCACACAAATGTCCTACATATGCACTCACAGTCCAGTCTGATGGACATAATCCCTCCATTGAGGTCCCCTTCTAGGTGATTCTAGTTTGTGTCAAACTGGCAAATACCAGCACAGCTATCTTAATTGGTTTATTTATTTACTTGTCTATTTGTTTATTTTTGTGACAGAGTCTTTCTGTGCTCCTCTAAGCTGACCTACGAGGAGTCTCTGTGTAGACGAGGCGAGCCTTGAACACAGAGATCAACCTGCCTTTACCTCCTCCATACAAGGACTAAAGGTATGTGCTACCATACCCATCTCTCTCTCTTTCTCTCCCTCTTCTTTTTTATACTTTTGAATTTATTCTATTACATAATTGGTTTTGTTTGTTTGTTTTGTCAAAAGAATGGCATTTGAGTTTTTCCTTTGACTTTGGCAGGGAACATGACATTCCAAATTGTCCAAAAGGTTCTATGATCATACAGATTTTTTATTGTTCCTTCTCTTAAACCAATCAAAATAAGTCAGTCAATCACCTGGACAGAAAAATGCCCCTCAAAAAATCCTAACTTTAAGAAACATGATATACCTGGAGATGTATTTTAAAAGATGAGAGTGACAGTCACCCCTTAATGACGAGGCATGGAGTTTGACACCCAGAAGTCCCTGTCTCCGCAATTGCTTAGAGACCTTCATTGCTAAACCTGCCAGCTTTCTGACTCAGAAAATGTAACCTTTTCCTCCTTCCCTCCTCCCTCCTCCCCGCTTCCACTCCACTGTGTTGATGAGGCTGTGTGTGGGTAGGGTGTGGAAATATGGTGCATATATGTGACTGTGGGGACGTGTCTGTGGGGAGACCAGATCAGCCTTCCCCTATGGCTCTGCAGCTTACTGGCTTGACTGTCACTGAGCCAGGAACTCAGTGTTTCAGCTAAGCTGATTGGCCACTGGACCTAGTATCTGCTTATCTCTGGCTTCAGTACTGAGAAAATAGGCACATGACGATACCCGGCCAGTCCTCACGCTTGCAGAGTAAAGACCTGTGTCAAGGGTTTACCCACTAAAACCATCTTTCTAGATCCTTCCCCCCTCTTTGCATCTCTGTTTTTTTTTAAAAAAAATTATTGATTTATTATGTGTACAGTATACAGAAGAGGGTACTAGATATCATCATAGATGGTTATAAGCCACCATGTGGTTGCTGGGAATTGAACTCAGGACCTCGAGAAGAACAGTCAGTGCTCTTAACCTCTGAGCCATCTCTCCAGCCCCTGCATCTCTGTTTTTTGACATGAGTCGAAATTCAAAGCCCAGTTGCCATGACACCGGACATTCTCACAATCTCTGAAGACAGTACCCACCCACCTGCCCCTTCAGAGTGAACTTTCTGAACTGTGGGTTAGGTGGTGCCTCTCCCCTCCCTACAGAGGTTCGAGCTTTCAGGATGGCACCCATAGCCTTCTAGGCCCCTGAAAGCTCTTCTTCTTCTTTTTTATTTTTATGTGAATTGTTGTTTTGCCTGCATGTATAACTGTGCAAGGGTGTCAAATTTTCGAACTACAGACAGTTGTTAGCTGCCATGTGGATGCTGGGAATTGAACTCAGGTCAAAAATATGGAACGCTTCATGAATTTGCATGTCATCCTTGCACAGGGGCCATGCTAATCTTCTCTGTATCATTCCAATTTTAGTATATGTGCTCCTTCAGTCTCACTTCTGGCAAAACATCATCCCCCTACCCCCCACCCTGCACTCTGTGAAAGGGAGCAGGGCTGGATCTGCCACTTAGGACAAGGTACGCGCTGCATGCCACAATGAGGAAATGAGAAAAAAAGACTAAGAAAAACCAAGTGAAACCATTGTTGTTTGCAGTGACACTTACTGTACGTATTTTACAGATGAAAATAACTGAGATGATCTGTAATTGGTAGAGCCAGGTCCAGAAGTGCCTAACTTTTGTGTCCTTGGCTGACCATAGGACAACAGCAAACAAGTAGAGAAGAGAGGGACAGGTGATATGAATCTTAACTGTCTGTAGCTTCCCAGGCTCGCACTCATCCTTGTTGCTTTGGTGGCAGATGAATGGCAGCAGGTGCACACTCAGATCCAGCAGGCTATCACTGCTGCTCCCAACAGTGTCTTTACCACTTAGACATACACCTAATGATTCCCGCGGGAGGGATGCTCTGAGAATCCCTGTCTGAGGGAGATGGCCATCTCCATGAGCCCCAGTAGGCTCTCCCCTGCCCTCTGGGAGGCCAGTCCCTTTGATGGCACATCCTTGAACCACAGTAGGCTACATGCTTGGGGGAGCAGATGAACAGGAGAATCACAAGTGCCTGTTTTTCTCCTCTTACAGTTAATTTTTCCTACAAATGTCCACGCAGAAAATTCCCTTCATAAATATTTCATATTTCCTTCCCCCACTTGGGGTTTCTCCGGCTGCCTATTCCTCTTGCAGTTAGGAGAACTTCATAATTTATCAGCTCTTCGGGAACATCACGCTTTCATCAAAGCTCTCCATCCTGCTGGTTTGCAGCAACAGGCACTATAGGAGGGAGTTAAATGGATGGATCTTATTTACCCACCATTATCTTTTATAGTAAGAAAATAACAGTGCCTCAGAAAAGAGCTGTCCAAGAGAAGAACACTGAGCAATAAATGATGTTGTGACATAGAACAGTCAGTCACCCCTCAGTGTACATGGGGAAGTGTTTCCAGGTCCCTTGATGAACCACATACTTCATATGTTCCCATGAGTTTTGAATCATCTTTAGCCTGTTTAAATTGCCTTTCATAACACAACTGCTATGACCTGACACCCTTACACAGTTATACATGCAGGCAAACACCAATTCACATAAAATAAAAGTAAATATTAAAAAAAGATTATCTGTGCATATTCAATATGGACAAACTTTATTTTCTCCAATATCTTGGAACTGCTTTTGGTGAAATTTATGAATTTGAGATTTCCCTGTGACCTTTTTTTGGGGGAGAAACTTTTTTGAAAGTTCTCATCTACAAACTGAAGCTCTCTGAAAATCTACACTGAAGGGTCCATGGACTGTTTGACCTTGGCTGACTAGAACATTGTGATTATGGGGTGATGGAATGTTGTGGATTAAGAGCCAAGGTCTTCTTGAGCTAAATTTAGTCTCTTTTAATAGCTACTGACTATCAACCTCTATAACCAACTTCACATCCTCTTGATAAAAACTCCTGGAACTTATCATCTTGCTAAATTTGAAAATTCTTATCTTAATAATGTGATCACTTTTTTGAGACAGGGTCTCTTATATCACAGGCTGACCTTGATGTTGCTCTCTCATTCCCCGAATCTACCTCTGAAGCACTGGGATTACAGGCGATGCCCAGTTAATGTGATTCCAGTGAGATAACTCAGGACTTCCTCTGGTTAGATAAACTCTTATCAACTGAGCTACATCTCCAGCTCCACTACCATTGACTGTTTAACCATCATCACCTTAGGCAAGAACCTGGCATGATTTGGAATCACATCCTTTTTTTTTTTTTCTTTGTAAACAGTGAACAGACTTGTAGACAGATAAATTCCAGAACTTATATCTAGTAGGCAAAAGGATATGAGGTCAAATAGAGAAGTTGATAGTAAGTGGCTATTAAAAGAGACTAAAGATGATGACCTTGGCTCTTGATCCACAACATTCCATCACCCAACAATTACAATGTTCCACTCAGTCAAGGTCAAAGAGTCCACAGGCTTCTGTACAAATTAGGCTTCATTTATTCATTCACCTTATTCATTAATTAATATGAACCCCATGACAACTTTGTATATTTACCAAATGCACTTTTATGTAACATAAGAGAGACTGGCTTAGCAAAATAACCTGTATTTCAAAGACTAAAATCTGGGTTGTGATGTCGGCAACTGGTCCGGTCCTGGTCCCCGCCTCTCCCCCACCTTCTTTTGAGGAAACCACTCAAAAGGAAAAGAACTGGTGATCTAACAAAAAGGCATTTTGCTTACACTCCATCTAGTGTGGTCTGGTGGTTTGAGTAGGAATGGCCCACGTTGACTCATATATTTGAATGCTTAGTCGTCAGGTAGTAGCACTACATGAGAAGACTTAGGAGGTGAGGTGTGGCTTCCTTGGAGTAGTGAGGCCTTGGAGGAGGAAGTGTGTCACTGAGAGTGGGGGCTGTGTGGGAGTGTGCTTTCAAGCAGGCCCAGTGGCTCTTTCTACTTCCTGCTGCCTGTGGACCTGACTAAAGAACTGTCAGCTTCTTCTCCAGCTTGCATGCTGCCATGCTGTCTTCATGATAATGGACCAAACCTCTGAAACTAAGCTAGACACAATTCAATGCTTTCCTTTATAAGAGTTGTCATGGTGCCTCTTCATAGCACTAGAACACTGAGTAAGAAAGACACCTGGAATGTTTGACATCCCAACACATGAAAACACTACTTGCCACTTCAAGTCACAAACAGATGAAAATGTTAGGAACAGAGGTCTCAACAGAGAGCTCAGCTCCTCTGTGACTCAGGATTCCATGACCGCTAAATAAAGTCTGAGGAATACTTTCATGTTTCTCCTGCCTTCTGTAGTAGGTATGAAGTATTTACACAGGCTGTGGGTGGCCTTGGAGGAAGCTTCTGTTGACTGTAGGTAAGGCTCAGAGAGACCTATGAATTAGTAATAGAGGTCTGAAGCTATTCAAAGGCATCTGATGCCAAGTGTCTTGTTTTGGTTATTAAAAATAATAACCTGTAATTAGGGGAGATGGAAAACTTGTGCCTAAAGTTTGTCTTGGAATTCTCATGTATTCTGTTATAAGCCAAGGCTACCTTTCCTCTGAGGAAAAGCAATGTTCATATGCAGAGAAAAACCATAGATAATTATGAAGTTATCACATCTGTATTCACTTATTTCTATTATACTATATGTTGAAAGAATCCCAAGAGATATTCAATTATTAACTTTTGGATACCAACAAAATGGGAGGTAGCTCATCCTTACTCAAGATGAAATATAAACAAATACCAGATAACATAATATACCACACCCCTCTCCTTTTCTGTGGCAGATACCCATTGATGGTCTGAGACAATCTTTCCTAATGAATTTAGATCAAGCCTCTTACATTCCTTCAACCCAGCAATGAAGGGAACTAACAACTGTCAACACTCAGAGATGTCAGTTTTCATTCCTTCACTAAGACAGTAATTATGAGCATGGAATCTATTTATAAATAATAAAGTGTACTTTCAGTCAGCAACACATGCTGGAGGCATAATTTAAAATAAGGACAGAATCCTTTTGACTTTTCTCTCTGAAGCACATTCAGCAGCAATGCTCAGATGCTGCTGCTGCCCACACTGGCTCTGAGGCAAAACATGAGCAGCTATAGGAGAGTATGCATCAATTCACTCATATGCAAATGCTCTAGTGGGTGCTGAATCATGGATGAGTGGAAGAGATAATGAGAATGTTCCTTAGGGAGCATGGCCTAGCTCTGCAGTTTGAAGGAGACACCAGAGGTCAGTAGCCATCTGATTATCCACTACAGGACTTTCATCTCTGTACTTTGAAATAGTTTAGCAAACTCTTCTATTTTCTGAATCTCTGAGTTGCAGCTGATGGATCAAAACTTAAACCATGTACGTTGATTTGTCCCCACAGGCCATGAAATGTGTCTAACAGAGAGGAAGTACTCATCGAGTGTCTATTATTAGTGAATGAGGAATCAAACAGCTGGTGGGCAAAAGAAGAAAGAAGTAAGTTAACTCCAAGGCTGGGCATGGTGGTGCATCCCTTTGCTCCCAGCACTTGAGAAGCAGGCAGATGTTCATGAGTTCCAGGCCAGCCTGATCTACCCAGGAAGTTACAGGTCAGCTGCGGTTACATAGAAAGACCCTGTCTCAGAATGAACAAACAAACAAATTCCCAAGACTATAATTATTGGTTTAGTTGCCAGGGCCTCATTTAGGAGATCTCCAACCTCGTGCCTAGATCATGTTCTCTATGTTTTATAATGGAGAAAACAACCATCAAACCCCAGCTTCCAAGCAGAGTTCTGCTTTGAAAGCCTCTGGGAAATGAGCACCATAGCTACAAAATGAACATTTTAGCAGGAAATGGAGCAGCAAAAGCAAAGGAAGCCACATGGCTCCCAAAGCTAAAAGAGCTGTCCTAGCCACTACACAGTTAAAAAAGCCCTGAGGCAGTCTGATCGCTCCAGTCAGCTCTTAGGAGTTCTTGGGCAGCTTTTTCCATGGCTGGTCACTTTGTCTTGGCTGCTGGCAGATTTTTTTTTTTTGACAGTTTCATGTAGCATAGGTTGGTCTTCTACATGCCAAGTAGCCAAGGATAACCGTGAACTCCTGATCCTTCTGCCTCTGCCTCTCAAGTGCTGGATTATAGGTGTGACCGTGCTTGGTTTCTATAGTGCTGGGGATGATCCTCAGGGCTTCCTGAATGCTAGCAAGTGCTCTGTGGCTTGAGCTACATTCCTTGCCCCAAGGATGGAATTTTTAGACTTTTACGAACTGTTCAAATGGGTCCTTCTTCCTTTTAGTCCTGTCCAGCAAAGTAGGTTACAGGCAGGAGATCAAGGCATGGAGGGGCCTGCACCCCCACTTGGATTATTTCGGAGGACACTATGGAGTCAGCTGGAGTACTTTGGTGGTCATGCTCCTTCACCTCCACTCCTCTGCTTCCAATTATCCACTAACGAAGGATGATCCTGCTTCATCAGCTACCAGCAGAACACTGACCCTGTGAAAGAACCATTCCAGAGGACATACATGGCCCCAGGTGTGGGAAACACCCGGAAGAATAATGACATAGGCAACTCTCTCATGCATGTTATACCCACCCTGGTACCCCAAAGTGATGCTGCTTTCACAGCTGCTTTGTCCCTCAGCATACTTCTACCATGCTGAGTGCCAGGTGTGCCCCCCCAACCCATAGTCCACGTCATGGTCTCCTAAATCTTTCAGCCACAGGGCCATGACTTCATCCATACAGTGTGGGCCACCAGAGAGAACTGTACCCCAAACAGCCTAACCTACCTCTTGCCTCTGAGTTTAAGTCACTTCAGACTTCCTACTTTCCAAGGAAATAAGCATTCCTGCCTCTTTGGATACTGTGGGGGTTTGAGTCAGATCATTTCCTGTTGCTGGTGGGTCAAGATGGAAGAATCCTCAGCTCCTTCTCCAGCACCATGTCTGCCTGCCTACATGCTGCCTTGCTTCCTGCCATGATAGTAATGGGCTAAACCTCTGTACTGTAAGCAAGCCACCATAATTAATTTTTTTCTTTGTAAGACTTACTATGGTTGCTGGGTGGTGGTGGAGCACACCTTTAATCCCAGCACTCCAGAGGCAGGGGCAGATGGTTCTCTGTGAGTTTGAGGCCAGCCTGGTCTACAGAGTGAGTTCCAGGACAGGCTTCAAAGCCACACAAAGAAACCACGTCTTTAATTAATTAATCAATTAATAAAAAAAAAAGAGTTGCCATAGTCATGGTGTTTCTTCTCAATAGAAACTCTAAGACAGATATTATACAGAGTCTTCCTGTTCTTGGTGATATCCTTAGCTGCATAATCCATTCTGTTGAAGTTCCAGGTGCCCTCAGCTCTAGAAAAACTAAATCCTCCCGGTGCACTGAGACCCTTAGGATGCCTTAGTGATGTGTCCACTGCAGACCTCATTCACAGCTTTTATGTCACTTGTCTTCATTGTGGCTGTGTGCTCACACATCTGCTGTCTCTGTACCCTCAGGGATACTAGGTGAGTCACGCCAGTGTCTTCTAAATGAGGAATAAAACCACTTGCTTGTCTTTTAAATGAGCTCCATTTTTCTATGTTATGTGTGAGCCATTAAAACTTTCAGAGAGTAGGATATGAAATGAACTTCGTAAACAGTAGGTATGTGATGCCTTAGTTTTATATTGAGAGAAACCAGGTTGCTAGGCAACTGGTGAAATATCTAGCCAGCTGCTTTCCTACCTCCAGCTTAACCTCCCAACCCGTCTCTAGACACCTAACAGGTTCTTGTGTTTTCATTTCCTATTAAGTTACTTTCATGTGTTTGTTAATACCTTTGTGAATGGAACATACTTTAAAAAAATGTAAAGTTATTGCACAAATATATTTGGTCTTATAATAAAAACCTAGACCTAGATATGAGGAAAAGCTGAAAGATCAGAGACAGAGGAACAAGCCACAGCCATTTCTCACCTAGCCAACTCCTCAGGAGTCCTCAGCCAAAAAGACAAGGGGTTGAAGGTGAAGGGCTGAATTCCTTCCTTCTCTTTCTCTGTCTAGGTATCTCACTTCCTACCTAGTTCAACTTTTCTAGTGCTAGGATTAAAGGTGTGTCCCTCCAGCTGTTTGGCCTTGAACTCATAGGATCCCTGCCTCCAGAGTCCTGGAATTAAAGGCATGATCACCACTCCCTGACCTTCATGGTTAAATCTGTGGGTGGCTCTGTCCTCTGATTTTCAGGCAAATTATTAGATATAAAATAAATCACCACATAAAGCAGGAAATGGTAGCACATACCTGGAATTTGAGTCCAAACTGAGCTCCATGCCTTACCTTATCTCAAAACAACAACAGTAAAGTGTTGAGTTGTCCTCTGTGTGTGTGTGTGCAAGTAAACTATTTGGATTTCACAATGGGAATCTGGAAGAAGATGGACCATTGTATTTAGCTTTCTTGCCCTAAAACAGGGCTGTACATTGTGAAGATGGGCCATTGTAGAAAGTCTATTTTTATTGGAAATCTAAGTTAACTGTTTGATTTATCAAAGGCTGCCTTTATGTGGATTAGATAATGAGTATCCTGTAGTTCATAGAAGAGTACAAATGTATTAAATTTAAAGTGTGGGGAATTTAAGAAAGAAAACCAATGTATGATACAAAGCAGGTTTATGCTTTTGTGTTGCGTATTAGACCTGTTCACACACTAGGCCATTTTATCTAGATGGTGCTATGAAACAGGTGCTATTGTTTCCCCTTTTCACAGATGAGGAAACTGAATCACCGATTTCTACATCTAGCAAGTGGCAGACCTGAGACCTAAGAATGGTGGTGAGGCTTGAGTAGCCACACAGGGCCTTACCATGCCTAACTGCTGCCAACATGCATGAATGGTAGAGGTGAACATCACTTAGTCTCTTGCTAAGTTTTTACAAGGCTCTGGAATGTCAAGTATCAACATCATAATCTTTGTCCTATGGATACTTGAAAGACAGACTGGAAGCAAGGATAGAACCAAAGAAGGAATTTAAGAGCAGTAGAATATTCTTGATATAGAATAAAAGAACCTGTTTTGTAATCTATTACACTCAACGCTAGTCATGTCAAAGGCTCTTTATCAGAGATTGGACGTATATTTATGTGGTGGGTGGTACAACTCTTTTATAGGCCCTACAGTGTAAGACTTCGACACATTGGTTTATTACACAATGGGAGTCGTTGCCAGTCATTCAAGGATCCTCAACAACAGCCTTCCTAAGCATGTTTGGTTCTATTGATCTATTGATCCATATCTGATATCATGGACTATGTCTAGTGCTGGGCTGTCCTCCATCCCCCACAGCCATGAGCAAGGACACGTTGGCCCTGGTGGGTGAGTGTAACATCCCACTGAATGGCAGAAAGGATCTGGTCTGGTCAGCTACCTGTCATGTCAACATCAGTTGGAAGGATCAATGAAAGAAAAAGTGCAGAAAAAACCAGTATTTCACATTGTCTGTATCATCTGGAAAATGTACAGATTCTTTATACAGGCAAAATATACAAGGCACAGTCACATTAAGAATTAATAGGTCCAGACAGGTTTATCTGTCAGATGCTAGAGAACACCAGCAGCTAATGTGTATAGTATATATAAAGCAATTATTTATGTGAGGGAAAAGAGGCAGCTAGAGAAATTATAGTTAATTAACTAGTTGATTTTATTTTATGCCGATGAGTATATTAACATCCATCTCATGTGTGTCTGAAACCAGCATGGGATTCCCTGGAACTCAGAGTTATGGGTGTCTGTGAGCCACCATGGGGGAGCCCAGAACTGAGCCAGGGTCCTCTGCAAGAGCAACAAATGCTTTCCCCAGCTCATCTAGAAAAATGTTAAAATCTACTAATGGGGTTAAAGAAAATAAGTGCTAAATGAAAATGAACAGCACTCAGCTGTATTGGTGGAAGGAGCACAGGAGGCTGCCAAAACAATGTGTGATGGGCTCTGTTCAGTTCTCAGCCAATCAATCTAGATACTAAGAGCAGGCAAGAAGAACAAAGAGGCTGTGCTTGCTCCTTCCTTCAGTCATCCAGAGCCAGTGTCAGCATGGCCCACTCTTGCCTAGAGCACTGCCTAGGCTCCCTCATGCCTGAGAACCAATTCTCTAATTCAAGAACTCTGCTAATACAACTTTTGCAGTCTGGGTTCTAAGCAATAACTGGCTAAAGTTTAGCTCGTTGTGATGGTGCTCACCTTTAACCTGGAACTCTGGAGGCAAAGGCAAGTGAATCTCTGTGAATTCAGAGCCAACCTGGTGTACAAAGTGCAGTGTTGCAGGCCAGCCAGGGCTACACAGAGAAACCTATCTCAAAAAATACAAAACAAATATATAATAAAATGTATTATTTTTTTAATTCACTGTGTTTCTGGTATACTCGTGGGAACACAGGTGAGAGTCAGAGGATAACGTGTAGGACTCAGTTCTGTCCCTCCATCTGGGTTCCAAGGATCAAGCACCTCTGCCCACTGAGCCATCTTACAGGCCCACTTTCAGTTTTTTTTTAGAACAAAATAAAACAATTATTTGGGTTTGGCTGCTAGCATGGGCAGGGAGTTTTAGGGAGAGATCATACTGTCATCTAAAACTCTTTCAAGCTTCTTAACTAACAATGCTAATTTGAATCTACCCCCCCCCCCAACATTTTGAGAGTGTCCTTAGTAAGAGAGGCCTAGCAAACATTTGAATATAAATGAGCTCTCTCTTATCTTTATGTGTGTATATGAGTGTGTGTGTGTGTGTGTGTGTGTGTGTACTGAAGAACCAGAGAAGCACCTTCATTTTGAACCTGGGGGCTATCTGATAGCAGTTAAATTAACCATGGAATGGCCCAGTACAGAGGAGGTAGTATGGGGCCATTTGATAGTCATGGAATGTCCCCACTCAGGAGATAATCAAGGGAAGATTTGGCAAACACCCAGCTAAGATAACAGAGGAATTCTGGAAAGTCTCCAACTAAAATGAGCTAATCAGAATTATATCCCTACTAAGACCCCTGATTGATGTAAAACCTTATGACTTTTGCCTTTAAAAATCCAGCTCTCAGAAGGGCAGGTACCTCCTCCAGCCACTGCCATACCTGTGCACCTGATGGAGGTCCTTGGTGCAACTTGTAATGTTTAATAAACCTTGCTTTTGTATTTTGGAGACTTTGTGTCTCGGTGGTCTATTTGGGGGTCTCGCCACCAGGACACAATATATACATGTGTAAACAGTTTGTGAAATCAATTCTGTTTGTCTTCCTGGGGCTTAAACTTGAATTGTTAGGCTTGTTTGGCAAAAGGCTTTCTCGGCTGAGCCATCTTGCTGGCCCTTACTCTCTTTAATAGTTCTAACTTGGTCCTGCTCTGTGGTTAAAAGGAGTCTAAATGGGGCATTGCCCCCTGGAATTCAGGCCCCCTAGAGCCTGTGCATTATTCTCAGTATGTGGCACGAAGCTGGCACTCTGTGAAGATCTGTGGGCTGAATAAATAACTTTAGAGCAACAGACTGGCAGTAGGCTGCTGCCTCACCTGTTCCCCAGAACATCATTTCTGCTACTAAGAGAGTTAACTTCTCACTTGAAGACAGTGGCCAAGGAGGGTAACAGGGAGGGGACTCAAGCCAGGAAATGGTTGCCTCATCCCCAAGTATCTGTGGGATCTGTGACAAAGAAATAAGAGTCACCAAGTCAACTTAGCTTTGAGTGTAAAATTAAGTTCAGAGACATACTGAGTTGGCAGATCAGAAACAAGCCAAAGGTTGGGCAGGAGCTGAGGTACTGAGAACTCACACACAAGAGACCACACCCTCTAAACCTACTTTTTTTTTTTTTGATGGAGAACCTACTTCTACACTCACATGGGTGACAGAAAACCTGGATGTGGGTTGAAGCTGTGGTTTAGCGGCAGAGTACTTGCCTAGTAAGCTCAACACCTCAGATAGGGCTTGAAATAGCAGACTTTTGATGTCTAGAGTGTCTGTGGTTTGACTGTTCCCATCAAAGTCACATTGAAGTTTCACCTTCATTGTGAGGTATCGGTATCAAGAAGTAGGACCTTTAGGAGGTGTTGGGTCCTGATGGGTTACTAGGTTATGCCAAGATCAGCTTTGTTATAAAAAACCACTTTGGTTTTGCATCTTCATGAGTCTCTCTCCCCATGTAAGCCTTGCCTCAGGACCCTATAGTGTGTCCCCATCATCAAGGAGGGAGGAATAACCTGATCTTGAACTCCCCAGAGGTCTGAAACACGAGTAACACTGTTTCCTCTTTTTCTTATAGAGCATACGATCTCAGGTATTTTATAATAATCAGAGAATACATAAACACAAGGAGGAGCTTAAATACATCAAAGAATGGCTCTCATAGTAGTGTCAAAAGCTGCCCACTACCCTGATGCCCCAAACTGGAGTCCTCGTAAGACATCTTTGCTTTACACCTGCCCTGCTTGTGTGGTGATGTGGGATGTCTCTCTGTATACTGTGAATACCATTGGTTAATCAAGGGACTGTTTTGCTCTATGACGAGGTATCTTAGAAGCAGGTGAGAAATCCAAGCATAGATAAAGGAAACAGAGAATGGAGTCAAAGAGAGATGCAATCCAGCTGCCCAAGAAGCAAGATAAAAAAAAAAAAAAAAAAAAAAAAAACTCCACAGGTAAGCCAAGACTTGTGGCAAGACATAGATTAGTGAACATGGGTTAAGTTGTAAGAACTAGCTGGTACTGAGCCTAACAGTTTGTAATTAATATAAGCCTTTGTGTGATTATTTGAAACTAAGCAGCTGCAGGTAGGTCCGGACATTGAGGCTAGAAACCTCTGGCTACAGAGTGGTACTGTTTTTGTTTGTTTTTGTTCAATATCACAGACGCTCAAGTTATCTGGGAAAAGGAACCTCAGTTGAGAAAATGCATCCTATAGGCCAGTATGACTAGCAAGTAGTGTCTCCAGGTTCCTGCCCTACTCTGCATTCCTGCCTTGATGCCCCTCAGGGAGGAACTGTTACCAGAAAGTGTAAAAATTTTTTTTGTTTGGTCATGGTTCTTTGTCATAGCCAGAGAAATCATTACTAAGACAAGACCCTGTTCTCAGCCACCCCTGTCCACACCCTAAGACCCCTCTTCATGAATAAGCATTGCCAAGTGCTTCTCATCATCAATCTTTCACACCCATGTACCTGGAGGGCTGGAGGGTGAATCACTTCTTGTGGTGATATATTACCTATCTAATAAAGTTTGCCTGAAGATCAGAGGACAGAGCCAGCCAGAGTTAGCCAGAAGAACAAGGAGTGGTACACACACCTTTCATCCCAGTACTTGGATCCCAAGACTCTGCTCCCTGCCTTTTTTTTTTTAAACTTTATTATTTATTTACTTATTTGCCTTGGTGTTTGCCTGGAACTGGAACTACAGACAGTTGTTAGCTGCCATGTGGGTGCTGGGAATCGAACCCGGGTCCTCTGGAAGAGCAGACGGTGCCCTTAACCGCTGAGCCATCTCTCCAGCCCCATCTGCTCCCTGCCTTTAATCCCAGCACTAGGAAGTCTGAACCAGGAAGTAATATTCCTGGGCAGACAGAACTCAACCCTTTCCTTTCAGCTGGGGACACAGAGGCATCAGTCTGAGGATGGGTGATCCCACTGGCTGGGTGAGAAGTGGCTGTGGCTTGTTCCTCTGTCTCTCTGATCTTTCAGCTTTCCCCCAATATCTGGCTCTGGATTTTTATTATTACTACCAATTAGGATTCATGCAATAACTTCTTCTTTTTTAAAACCCAACCTTAGGGGATCAAACTCAGATTATCAGGCTTGTACACCAAATGCTTTTACTGGATGAGTAACCTTACAGAATCATAGCTGAAGCTTTGTTTATTTTGCTTTCTATTTTTATTTTTTCAGGGTTTTTTTTGTTTGTTTGTTTATTTGTTTTGGTACCAACCAGTTCTTCAATTTTCTGAAAAACTAAGTGTCTAACAATTCAATCCTGACATTTCCTACCTTGACTTGGTGCCATTTTCCACAAGTTACAGGATTCTGTCACACAAAACTGTGCCCATTCTGGCATTCAGCCCAGAGACTTGGGCCACCTGTCTTTCTAAAAAATTAGTTAAAAATTGGAGGTTCCCATGATCTCATCTTTACATTTTATAACTACCTAGAGGAATCCATGGAACTTCAAAGGTTGTTATTACTGGTTTATCATGAAAGAAACATTTAGGAATAGCCAAATGGAAGCGATGCCCAGGGCAAGGCAACAGGGCATGGGACAAACAGAGCCCCTATGCCCTTTCAGGGATCCCACCCTCCAGAATCTCCATGTGCTTAACTCCAGAGCTCAGCAATTCAGTGTTTGAGAAAGAGCCATAAGAGCTTAATCTCCAGCCCCACCCCCTTCAGGTGGGCGGATGAGGTTAGAAATTCCAATTCTCTAACCCTCTAATGGAAGCTTTTGGTTCTTCTCCATACTGGGCTCCACCTGGAGGCTATTTAGAGTTCCAGTTCAAAGCAACGTCATTAGCTTAAACTATTAGCCTCAGCCATTACCAAAGGGGCCCCTTATGAATAACAAAAGACACTTCCTGCCACTTTGGAAACTCCTTCTGCTTAAGCAGCAGGGGACCATAGTCAGCTAATGGAAGCTGCTACTTTCTCTGATGACCACGACAAAGGTGCTTATCTCAGAGATCTTGACTCAGTTTTACTTTGGTCCATGCCTCCACACCAGTGCCCTTCACAGAACAGAAGCACCCCACAGCATTCAACCATTCCTCAGGATTTCCTATTTTTAGAGAATTCCTCGGGAATGTGCTGCTTCAGTCCTGTCATTAAACTGTTGGCCGGAGAGGGAAGTGACAGTTTATAAGGACCTGGATTCATTCTGGGGACAGGGCCCAGGAGTGCAGCAGCCAATGGATTCAAAGGCTGGATTCACATCAGAAAACTCCAATGGCTGCTGCACCTTACCCCTTTGCCCAATCCTGGAACATCAAGGTGTGTAGCATCTTGATTAGGTAGGTTTTAACACCCCCGCCGCCCATTGTCCCAACACTCTCTTACCCCCTTCTGCTGTACAGAGCTAGGTGGTCAACCCTGATTCTCACTCTCTGTAGGTAACAATAAAATCCCCACTCATAACGACGTGTCCAGCCTCCCTGGTGGAAATTCTTACATGCAGGCAAAACAAGCTTTTACAGGCTGATGTCTTAGAAAGCAGGGAAGACAATGGCAATTGCATTTCCAGTGAGAGTCTTGGTGATTCAAGCTTAAAATTAACAAATGGTTCCATAAGCTTTCAAACACACATATACAGGCCAAACAGACAAGCAAATAAGAATTTCTGATTATTAAATATACCAAGCAAAGGATTTCTGTTCTAAGAGATACAGAGTTGAACAATGTTGACAGGAACAGTAGTATCATCAAATTTATGTCTAAAATTGATCACAGCTCAATTGAGTGCTTCAAAACAAAGCAAATCCAATGGAAAAGAAATGAAAAATCTGCCATCAGAGAAGAGGAAACCCAAAAGATTCACAATCTTACCAAAAAAATGCTGGAATTGCCTAATTATTAGAGAAAAAAAGGTACTGACAAGCTGAATAGAGGTAGGAATAGGCAAAGATGGGCCTGAGGAGATGGATGGCTCAGTGGTTAAGACCACTTTCTACTCTTACAGAGGATAGGAATTTGCCAGCCAGCAAAGCCATCAGATGGTTAACAACTTCCAGTCACCCCATCTCTCTGGAGGATCTGATGCCCTCTCTGGCCTCCACAGGCACCAACACACATGATTGCACACACACATACATTTTTAAAAGAAGAGGTAAATATATGGAGATTAATCCTCTGCCTGAATGTTGGCAGAGGAGCAAACTATTAGGTATTTAAAGCCTTTTCAGAAAAGCAGCTGGCGATCAGTTTTTTATCAAAGAAAGAGTCAAGCACCCACATTGCGACCAGCAACTTTGCACTTGAGTTTGGAAATCCACACAGTGGAACCTGCAGAAGGCATCTGGAACAGCTGAATTTCTCTCTCCAAATCTACCAGAGACTGATGTGTGAAGAGGTCATGACACACAGGGGCACTGCACACATAGAGTGAGGTTGGAAAGCATAAAAACAAGGTTAATATGGGGTCTGAATGAGAATAGTGCCCATAGGCTCTCATGTTTGAACCCTTGGTCCTCAGTTGGTGGAACTGTTTGGGAAGGATTAGGAGGTATGGCCTTGTTGGAGGAGGTGTGTCCCTGGGAGAAGGCTTTGAGGCTTCAAGAGACACACATTTTCATTTCTCTGTCCATCTGCCTGCTACTTGTGAATTGAGAGGTGAGCTCTTAATCGTTCCTGAAGCCGTCAGTGTCTTTGCCCTCTGAAACTGCAAGTCTAATTAAATGCTTTCTTTAAGGAGTTGCCTTGGTCATGGTATTTTTGTCACAGCAATAGAAAAAGTAACAGGAACACAGAAGCAGCATTTGGGAGGTGGAGGGAGGTGGATTAGAGCTTCAGAGATACCCACTACCACACAGCAAGTTAGAGGCCAGTTTGGGCTTTGTGAGACCTTAAAAAGAAAAATTCTAAAATCTAGACAACAGTACTTAGAAAAGATGTTGGGGGTGGGGGCTGGAGGTAGTCTATGCTAGGCTGTCAGACCCACATAAACTGACAGTTGCCATGTTCTCTTCCTCTCAAACCCCAAGATATTGGCCCTAAGCTTTAGGGAGCACTCCTTGTACAAGAGGCTAGAATTTTCTTATTGTACCACGTGCTGCTCAGAGCTGGGGGGTAGCACTCCTCTTTCCTGGTTAAGGAACACGAGGCTCAGAAATAACCAGGCCAGACAGAAGAAAGCCCCCAAGCAACTGAGCCTCCTTATCAATCTTTTCCTGCCTTTCTTTTTCTCCTAGTTTCTGAAGAAGAAAAAAAAATCAATACTGTGCTTTCCTTTCCTGACCTCTGTGCTATTTTATGCAATAGTGTGGTGTTTCTTTTTCTTATATCTCAGGGGACACTGGTCCTTCCACTAACATGGTCAGCTACACCAACTGGCTGCTTCTGTCATCCTCTCCTCATTTCTGCCTAGGAGCAGAGCCCAAGGGCATCTTCAAGCGCACTGCATTCTGGTCCTCCATGGCCATGAGAGTAGCTCTCTTGAGAGTCTCTTGGCAGGTCGAGAAAGTACAAACCATCTCCAAGGCTCCTACTCTAATTTCTGAGGCTCAGTTTGGTTCCATTTACAGGGAACTGGAGACACCCTTCTACAGCTGTTCACTCTGATCTGAGTCTCCGAGCATCCTAGTCAAGACATAGCAGGTGGCTGAAATAGGGGAATTTTATAACAGAAGAGCAATAAACTCCCAAGGCTTAGTATAATAAAAACAAAGTGATAGTGCAAAGCCTCTGTAAGGCAGGAAGAATGCCGAACCCAGTCACATGTTACATGCTATGAAAGCTAAAGTTCACATGGGTCAAATCATGTGTTTTAAACCCACCCACAACTCATCCCACGGATAAATTCTGATGGCTGCTAGGGAAAGCTATAGACTTTGTTTTTCCTGTTCTTCTCACTAAAGGCACCGGTCAGCGTAGCTAATTCTTCCTCAGGCCCCAGTCCAATTATTTTGAGGGAAATTTGTAAGAAAGCAATTTCATCCCACAGAAAGTATTCTAAACATTCAAGGATGATGAGCTCTAGCTTCTGGTACATTGTCATAGCCTTGTGTAGCTGTACAGTGAGCTTGCTCTGTCTTGAAGAGGGACATAGTTTTACTAAGGAATATTTGCACAACTGAGAAGAAAAGTGTTAGAAAAAGGAAATGCTGCAAAGTTGTGGCTTATGAAATCAAAATCATGAAATCAACGTTTATCCTTCTGAGGAAGTAGAGAAGAGCTAGTTAACACTCCAATTATGTAAATGCTTGTACTGCCATACTGCTTACAAAGCTTTGAGCAGGCCTAGCTGTGGAAAAAGGTCTGAGAGACTGCAGAGCTCTTGAGAGAACCTGAGCGCCGCCTTTCTCCACCAGCTCTGGAGGCTTAGGGGCCCTTAGCATCGCCCTCCCCTTAGAACCTCTAAGCAGCGTTCTCTGACCTCTGAGCGGTCCCAGTACACCGTGGGTAGTCCGCCTCTCGTACCTTCCTTTCCCCTCCACACCCTCTGGTTCCTGAGTTCTGGGATCCTGCCCGGTTGTTTCTCTTGCAAAGCTCTTATATTTTTGTTGGTGGTGTTCTCAACTTTCTCCCTTTACAACCTGGTAGAATCTTTTACTTTAGGGATCCACACTAGATTGATCGGTTAATTTTTACATCTCAGTTATGTTTATTTGATTATTCTTTGCCCCTTCTCAACAAGCAATGATCATTTCCAGAGTACTGGGAAATGAGGACCAAACTTTCACACTGTAACATCTCTCTCTTTCTCCTTCCCTTTGAGACAGAATTCAGGCTCCCTAGGCTGGCCTCTGAAGCCAAAGATGACCTTGAACTCCTGATCCCCTGGCCTCCACTAGGCTTGCCTCACACACCTAGTTTGTGCAATGCTATGGATCAATCCAGGGCCTATGGAATTCTAAGCAAGCACTCTAAAAATCCAGTTTGCACCCCCCCACCCCAGCTCCCTAATCCCTCACATTGGACTCTTCTAGAATCTTTACAGTCAAGCAGGTTTTATCAAACCCTTGAAATCTCAGCTTCTACGCATTTGTGTTCTCTCTGACATTTTTTTTCTTCCTTGAACCCGTGTGGCAGTGTCTGGGAGTAGCAAGAACAGTTATGGACTGTTATCCTATTATGTGCATTTATCATATTATGTGCACACAGTGCTTTGAGGTAAATATTCGTCTTCTTTCCATTTTATAGAAGATCCGGCCACTGGAGTCGAATAAATAACTTGCATAAGGGCACAAAAAAGTAGCTGCACAAGAAATCTACCTAAGGATGTGAGTGTGCTATGCTCAGACTTAAGGGACAATCGGGTGTGGTGTCCATCTGTCATCCCCCTCCCCGACCCCTTGAGGGCTGGTAACCTGAACAATTTTTTTAAAACTCTATTTCCTTTTCAGTAAAGCAGGGATGAGACGTTCTTTGAATGACTGAGCAGATAGAAGATGTGGAGGAAACATAGATCGGTCTCCAGCCCTTGATAACCTCCAGTGCTCCAGCCCCCCCAGAAGCATCCCGCAGGCAGGATCCCTCTTTTAATGCTCAGTTCACTGTGGGTCCCCCAAAACATCAGTTTAAGACTTTCCACTTGCTCATCTCTGAGTGCTTTCTGTGTCTGACTACTAGAGAGTTCTCCAGCCCTTCCCTCTGAATCTGGGGTTCCTACCGGGAACCTTCTTACCATGGCATCGTAGCGCAGGGTGTTCATGAAATGTGCCACTTCGAGACCTTTGTAAACGGTGAACCAGATGGTGCCCTGGTACTGGTCCCCGGCATCCAGCAGCAACACGTTGGGTTCCTCTTTGCGGATCTGCTGCACCTTGGTGTAGAGTCTCGCCACGCCGCCCACGCACTGACTGGCGTTGAGGCACTTGGTGGAGTCCTCGCTGGTCTGTTCCAGCCGGCTGTGCAGGTCGTTGGTATGTAGGATCGTGAGCTCCCAGGCTCTGGCTGCGGGCCATAGTGACAGTAGCGCGCTCAGAGCGAGAAGCAGCCACCTGGGTGCGGGAGCAGCAGCGGGATGCATGGCTAGCTAGAGCGCTTGAGCCGGTGGACTGGCTTTGAGCCCAGAGAGCTCCCGCCACCCCAGCCTCCGCTAGGCAGCGGGGCGGAATAGGGAGGGGAGGGGCCAGATGCGCCTCCTCCAGCCTCAGGCCCTCCCGCGGGCAAGCGCACTCTCAGAGTCACCCGATCCGACCCTGGCACCCCGGCACCCCGGCACCCGGGAGCCGCTGGCCTGGCACATGCAGCCGGCAGGAACAGAGAGGAGGTTGTTCGTGCGGTGAGCGGGCACTGCGGGAAGCCGGGATGCCGCAGTCACCGGCGGCCGTAGCAGCTGCTGGGGCCGCCTCGCCAATCCTCACCTCTTGCGGACACCGATTTCTCTATAAGAGTGTACAGCTTGTGCTGTGTTGTGGTTCGAGGCCGAAAGAGGAAAAAAAAAAAAAAAGATAGGGTGGGAGAGAAAGGAGTCCAAAAACTCATCCGGGGGAGCGCTCCGCTGATGCTGCGGTGGGACCACGACTCTACGTAGGTTTGAGGAAGCAAGCGCTACACATCAGATCCGGAATCTCAGAAGTCAAGCAATCTCTGAGATGAAGCTTTTCATTTATCCACAGTGAGAACCTTAGCGATAAAACCCCAGCTGCATGTGGCCAGCTCTGAAAGCTAAGGCGGACTCTAGGGTCTAAACCCCTGACAGCTGCACGGGGCGCTGCTACCCGGTGCTTTCCAGCCTTCTTTCCTCTCCTAATTTTTGAGATTTTGAGTATGTAGTGTGTGTGCGCGAGCGTGTGTGGCAATGCAAAGTTTTCTGGAAGTAATAATGGGAATCCGTATTTGTTATTAACAAATCGCCATCATCAAATGTAAATCTCCGCACGATTTCCCCATCTAACAGATTAACTCCCTCGTTTGCTAGCCGCTTTGGGAAAGGAAAGAGAATTAGTGTGGTTCCTGTGTATTCTGCACATTCTATAGAAAGAATCTCATTCCCACACATCTCCAGTCTTGTTACACACACACACACACACACACACACACACACACACACACCCCACACACTTTCACACTGGGGCATACCTGTAACTCTAGTACTCAAGAATCAGAAGAACTGAAAGTATATGAACAATCTGGGCTGCATAGCAAGACACTATCTCACCCACAACTAAGTTGTTTTTCCAATTGCAGTAAAATGTACATCATATAAATATACATGACATACATTCTTACATACTTACTATTCTAAGCAACCAGTCATTAAGGCTATTAACCACCATTCATTTCTCAGAACGTTTTCGTCTTCCCAAGATGGTATTCTAATGTCTTTAAATGGTGACTCTCACACTGCAATGTGGCTAACACCTATAATTACAGAATTTGGGAGTGGAGCAGGAAGAGTCTTGGCCACATAGTGAATTTTGGGGCTATGTTAGTGAAATCCTGTCTCAGAAATACCCAACCAGCCAACCAAACAAAAATGACCATTTCTTTCCTTTCCAGCACCCCTACACACACACACACACACACACACACAACCAGCATTCTATTACCAGTTTGTATGGGTTTGCTCATTCTAACCCCCGACTGGTTTGTTTCACTTGGCCTAATGTCTTCAAGACTCAGTACGTCAGCATTTCCTTCCTTTCAGAAGCCAAGTAAAACTTCACTCTAGGTGTGTATTTGAACACTCACGCTCACAGCAGCTTATTCATAAGAGGTGAAAGCAGAAACACACAAGGGGTAGAGACTGATGAAATGGCTTTGAGGCCAGTCAACTAGAAACCAGCTAAGTTGAAAGATGAGCTAAGGACCTGCCCATTCACAAATGCAATGAACAGATTCTTCACCAACAAGCACTCTTTCCATTTTCTTTTGTTTGTTTTAAATGATAGTCACCTTAAAGCATGTGTAATATTTCATTGTAGTTTCTATTTACATTTCTCTGTAGGTTAAAAATGTTAAGGACCATTTTATGAGCTTATTGGTCATTTAAATCCTTTCTGGTAAACATTTCCTTAATTGTTTTTATTAGGCAGGTGGTGGTGGTGCACACTTTTAATCTTGGCACATGGGAGGCAGAGGCAGGCAGATCTCTTTGAGTTCAAGGCCAACCTGGTCTACAGAGTGAGTTCCAGGACAGCCAGGGCTACACAGAAAAAACCCTGTCTCGGAAAAAAAAATCACTTTTTTATTCATTTTGTGTATATGTGTGTGTGTGTGTGTGTGTGTGTGCATTTGGCACGTGTAGAGGTGAGAAGACAGTTTTCAGGGTAGATTCACCCTCCTCACAATGTGAATCTTGATTCAACTCAGGTCATGAGGTATGCAAGTGCCTTTACCCACAGAGCTGTTTTGATGGCCTTCTTCTGTTCATGTCCATTGTATCTGGTTTAGTTGAGTTGTGAAGATCTTTCTTCTCCTCTTTGACAAAGTTTTATATAGTTCATGATGGTCTCCTGCCCATTATACAGCCAAGTGTGACCTTCAACGCTATTCCTCTTGTAACCATCATCCTGATGCTGGGTTTAAAGGCATGAATCACCATGCAGTTAACACAGTGCTGGGGATTGAACCCAGGGCTTCCTGTATACCAGGCAATCACCCTGCCAACTGAGCTATGTCCTAAGTACTGTAAGAATTCAGTATCAGCAGATAGGTAATTTGAAGGTGCTGTTGTCCATTTAATGGTGTATCATCATTCAGGAAAAGAGAACATCAGCTTGTCCCTGAAATACCCTCCTTTCATTCCCAAGACTCCTGCCAAATCAAGAAAACAGTGTAATAAGACTTAGAGAGACTAGGACTTTCTAATAAGGACTGTCTGGAGGACAACTGACTCCCTTTGTGAGTGTTGGGATTGGGGTAAACTGGTGTTATCTAGAAGAGAAAATACTGCTTGCATGTACACTAAGTCAGCTACACTGTACATGGCATGTATACCTGGTATGCTGAGCTAGTGATGTCACTGCATGAGTAGCCTAACTTATAAAGCTCTTTCCCTGTAGTAAGTGAGGTGAATCAAGGCACTATGAAGATGAGACTGGCTCACTTTCAGCAGACTGTGAGACTGTGCACTTGGTCTAGATGTTCACCCCAGGATCTTAGCAGTCCACAGAGCTTGATGGAACTATGGGACAGTTTTCTATTTGGCCCTTTGCCACAGGATGCTGCCTACCTGCTTTGTTCAGCTACAATTAGTATAGTTTCAATAATCTTTTCATCTTATATGTGGTTTCCAGGCATTTTCTTCTCTCTCCACAACCTACCCCAATACTGCCCCAGCATAGGTACACTGTAGATGCTACAACTACTTTGCTTTTCTATTGCTGAAACACTGAAACACAACAGTGTTGATGCACAAATGCATCTATCCATTAATCCATCCATCAATCCATCCATCTATCTATCTATATTTGTTAGTGCTTGTGATTAAACTCAGGACCTTGTGTATTCTCAACATATACTCTACTATTGAGCTGCATTTCAGCACTAACAGTTTCAGTTTAGAAGAAGTCTGATTTATCTTTTTTTTTTTTTCCTTTTCCTGAATGTACTTTTGGTGTCATATCCAAGCTCAATAGTCATGAGTAGCTGCTGTCTTTCCACTTGACTTGGTTTTAGTTTCTAGTGCCCACCTTGTGTGACTCACAACCACCTGTAACTCGATTTCCAGGGGATCTGATGATTTATTTTGGCCTCTTCAGTCATCTGCACACATGTATTGTAAATTCATTCATTCATGAAATTAAATAAATAAGTGCATCTTAAAAAAATCATTGCCAAATATGATACCAGAAGGAGGCCATCCTCTTTATGTTTTCTTTTAAATATCCTACTGTTTTGCATTTTATATTTAGACCTGAAACTCACTTAGAGTTAGTTTTTAATATGAACAAGGCAAAATTTCATGATTTTTGTTTTGCATATAGATATTTAGTTTCCCAGTTTGTATTTGCAAGAATGACATTCTTGGCAACTGTACATTAAGACATGGGATTTGGGGCTCAGAGAACATCAATGCTCATGCATAAGAGACACTGCAGCTTAGGAGGAGCAAATCCTGGGCCCAACAAAATGCCCAAACCTCTGGGGGTTAGTCCTTGCAAGTTTTGCCCCCTCTCTTAAGACTTTCTAGAAGCTGAGCTCTGTCATTTGTTTTGCTTTGTTTTACTGTTTTTGTTTTTTTTTTTAAAGAGGGGAAAGACCCCCTATGTGGTGATATATATTTAATAAAATCATTCTGGAATCTCAGAGGACAGTGCCACCTCTTCCAACCTTTGTTTGTTTTGTTTTTCTGAGACAGAGTTTTCTGTGTAACAGTTCTGGCTGTCCTGGAACTTACTTTGAAGACCAGGCTGGCCTCAAACTCACAGAGATCCTGCTTCTGCCTTTCAAGTGCTGGGACTAAATGTATGCACTTCCACTGACTGCCTGAGAGCCTGAATCTCCCTCTGTAAACCAAGATGGATGCAAATTCAGATCTGGGATTAAGGGCATAGGTCACCACCATGTCCCCTGTGTGTGTGTGTGTATGTGTGCATGTGTGTGTGTATTTGTGCATGTGTATGTGTGTATGTGTGCGTGTGTATGTGTGCATGTGTGTGTGTATGTGTGCATGTGTGTGTATTTGTGCATGTGTATGTGTGTGTATGTGTGCATGTGTATGTGTGTGTGTGTGCATGCTTGCACATGTGCTTGGGGGTTGATGTCATTTCTGGCTCTTATGTGGGCACTGAGGACTCAACATAGGTCCTTGTGTCTGAGCAGCAAGAACATTACTGACTGAGTCTTCTCCCTAGCCCTCAGCTCATAGAATATGAATGCAACTTCTAACTTTTATTTGGAGTTCATAGTCATCCCTCTAACTTCCTTTTTTGTTCCAAGATTGTACTCAGTTTTCTAATGTCCTTAGTCTCTTCTAACCTGTGATACTTTCTCAGCTTTCTTTGTCTTGTATTAATTTGACATTAACCATTTCTTTAAAATTGCATTTATTTAGTATGTGTATGGAGGAAGACAGTTTGTAGAGGATGGCTCTTTCTCTTGACCATAGGGGTCCCAGATCATCAGACTTGGTGGCAGGTACCTTTACTCACTGAACCATGTAAATTGACATCTTTGAAGGGTACTGGTACTTTTATATTTTCTCTCAATTTGGGCATTCCTGAGGTTATCTCATGTCACGTACAACCTTGACCCCCAAGGAAGACGCGACAAGTAGGCTCTTCTCTCTGCAGTTTTATTCAGGAACCTTGAACAGCTTTCTTCTACCCCGGGAAAAGCCCGCTCACAGCTCATATAGCCCCTGGACAACCAGCCCCAGTTCGCCACGTGGGCCATGCCAAGAGGTCCGAGTACGCGTAAGCAGGCTAGGTCATTAGTTTTGCCAAATATGGAGTTATACCACACAAAGAACACTTGCCGTCAGGAAGGCTTAAGGCAGGAGCCAGTGCCATGTTTAGGGCACTGTTGTGCACAGCTCCTCACAATCTCATTAGACTAAAGTGTGACAGTTTTAGCAAGAGTGCCACAAAGAAAGGATACCTTCTTATTGACAGCATGTCTTGAGATATGTTATTCTAATGTGACATCACTGGTCCCTCCTCTGTGTGTGCACATTCCTGTGTATGTTGGGCAAAGACTGATGTCAGACGTCTTCCTCAGTCACTCTCCATGTCATTTTTTGAGAGAGGGCTCTTTTATTTTTTAAAACAACCTTTTTTTAATATTTAATAAAAATATTTATTTTTATTTTATGTGAATTTATGTTTTGCCTGCATGTATAACTGTGTAAGGGTGTCAGATCTTGGAGTTACAGACAGTTGTTAGCTGCCATGTGGGTGCTGGGAATTGAACTCAGGTCTCCAGAAGAACAGTCAGTGCTCTTTAACCGCTGAGCCATCTCTTCAGCCCTGAGAGAGGGCTCTTGCTGAACCTGAAGCTTGCTGACTTGGTTAGCCGCTGGCCAGAAAGCCCAGGGACACTCCTGTCTCCATCCTCCAGTACTAGGATTAGAGGTGCACCATTGCACAGTTTTTGAAATGTGGATACTGAAGGTCTGCGCTCAGGTCTTTGTGCTTGCCTGACCAGAACATTACTGATAGAGCCATTTCACCAGCCACCTATATTTGAAACTAGACAAGCAAAATACTTTCTGAAATTCCTGCCCTGAGGCATTCAGGCTTCTCCATCCACATCATCCCTAAACTATTTGTTTGCATGCAGATCTAAACTGACCTTTGTTTATTTATTGGATCAAATTCAAGCTTGCTGACCTGGCCTTCACAAGCTTCATTTAATCCAGCCAGCTTTACCTTTCATGGACCTTCCTGGAGTCTTCCTTTCTCTCCAAGATACTCTTGCCTGCTTCAAGCCAAGCCCCAGGCTGCCTTACAGTCCTCTTCAAGTCAACAGGAAATTTCCGTATTGCCCCAGACAGCACTGACTGTCTCTTCTTTAAATTCCCAGACTGGTCCTACAATTTCACTTTAATGTGGTCTTTTCTTTTGCCAAGTATTTAAAATATCTTTTGTCTTCCCTCCAAGCCATGCAAACAGATCTAGGACAACAATCACAACCCTCACCTGTATTATTCTTTAGAGGCTGTGTGGGACCCTCTGAGAGCAGATAATTCTGCAGATGAGTAAAGACTGCAGGTCACAGATTTCCCAAATCAAGCAAGCAAACTATTCTTGGTGGATTTCTCCATGGCTTGTTACTCAACCTACAACTCAAGGCCTGACTTGATACTCATTGATTGGGACTGGTTAGACTTAACCAACTAATGGACAGAATGTTACTAAAGCAAAGCATGAATTTACAGGTGTTTATGTCAACAACCGTAGCATTGATAATAGCACAGAAATTTTAGCTCTACTATTTTTTTTTGAGTCAGAGTCTTCTGTTAGTTCAAGTTGGTCTCAGGCTCACCATGTATCTGAAGATGACCTTGAACTCTTGATCCTCTTTCCTCACTTCCTAGCTGCTCTTTGCCCTGTGATTCCTTATATTTGTGTATTACTTACTATTATTAACACTGGGGGGTTGAACATAGACCCTCCCATACACACTAGGCAAGCTCTCTACCACTGCTTACATCTGCTTGAGTCTTCTAACACTTGAAAACTGTTATCTGATTCAGCAATATCTCATTCCCATGCTAAGAAACACATGCAATGTTAAAGCTAAAGGAGGCTTTAATTTAATGAGTGCATCTTTAATTTAATATAGATGATACAATTTGTGTGTGTGCTTATGAGTGCTTGCCTATGCATGCCTGTCTGGAGGCCAGGGGCCAAAGTTTATTGTCTTCTTCTGTTACTCTCCAGCTTAGTTTTTGAGGCAGGGTTTCTAAACCTGGAGTTCACTGTTTTACCTAGACCACTGGCCAATGAATTCCCATGATGTGCCTGTTACCCCAGATGACTTTTAAATGGGTGCTGGTGAGCTGATCTCAGATTCTTGTGTTCAAGCATTATACCCATTAAACAATCTCCCCAGCTCCAAAAATGACAAATTTTAATAACAGATTACAGATTTCCATGAAGACACCAAGGATCTTTTTTTTTTTTTTTTTTTTTTAAAGGTAGATTCTGTCCTGTTAGGAACACACACCAGAATGTAGGAAGACTCATGGACTAATGACAGATTAAGTCATTGAAACAAGCAGCAGCATGTAGCCTTCTGAATGTTGCGATGAGGAACTCAGAGCACAAACACAGAGCTTGTGAGATTGCTCGCACTGGAGCCAAGCTTTGGAGGGTGTACAGAGGCTGGGCCAAGGCTCAGTTGTTCTAAGAGCCTTCTCAGACTGCGCTGTTTTCTGTACTCACATCCCCTTTCAGCTCAGAGGTTTTGAAGGTTTTCCATGAACTGTTCCTCATGTCACCCTGATAAAGTCCGAGGAAGTCTTTTGGAATACTGTTTTAAATAAATAAAGTAAAAGAAATCTGATTACAAAGGAAACCAGAGGAAGTACCATTATCAAAAACATTTTGAAAATTTTTGATATACATTTATGATATGATTGTATACATTCTTTTTTAGGGTAAATAGTAACACATTTATCTTATTGGCAAAGTGAACTAATCTCATTTTGAAAAGGTTAGTGTGAGTGCAGTAGCTGCTTCCATTAAACTATGTATTAGACTACGACCACACACGGCATGGTGGATAGCCGATTAATTTTGATCCTTCTTCTTCAGCAAGGACAAATGTGTTGACAGCCACAATCTGCACTATGTATTGTCAATGGACTGATTTGTAGAGTTGATGTGGGTGGGCTTCTCTCAAGGAATACCACATTTGGGCTGTGGGTTCAGCTCAGTGGTAGTGTACTCACATAGTAGGTATGATCCAGGGCTTAAAAATGACCACACTTCCTTTAAACTTCAACTCTAATCATTTTTGTCTAACTATTAAAAACCTGGTCTTTGGTTGGAGTGGTGGCGTGAAGGTATCCCTCAAAATCCATCTGTTACTGCTGTTGTATTGAAAGGGAAGGCCTTGGGGAACTGTTCGGGTCTGAGAACTCTACCATCATCAATGAATTAGCATGATGAAAGATATTCTGCCTTCTTTGCTTTTTAGTTCCTTCTTCCATGTGAGAACACACCGTTCCTCACCTCTACGTAGTAATAGGGACAGAGATTGTACCCTTATCCAACACCAAACCTGCCAATGCCTTGAGTGGATTCTCCATCTTCCAGAATTATGAGAAATAAAATTTTGTTCTTTATAAATTACTCAGTCTCTGGTATTTTGTTATAGCTACACAAATTGACTGAGACACCTAGGGTATTGTTTTCAACATAGGTTATCAGTGTTCTCTATTTTATGCTTTTTAATGTCCTATAAAAGACATAGGATAGGCAACTATTTCTTCTACAGTAAGTTTCTAGTATAATATTGACTAGAAGTATTGATAGCAGGTCTCATTATGTTGTCCTCAAGATTATGTGGGAAGTATTAATTATTTTCACTGTGAAGTGTAATGTTTTATATGGGTACTTATATGTACCTTTATAAGATTAAAAATTTCTTATTATTATTTTAGCATTTTAGAAGGTTTTGATAGTGTCAGTTTTCTTTTTATGTGTATATGTACAAAGTGTGCAGGTTCATGAAGAGACCTGGGGTTGATGACAGAATTCTTTTTGACTATTTTTCTACCTTATCCTTTGATGCAGATTCTCCCAATTTAAAAAAAAATAAAAACCTGGAAAACATCCAGAACACTTCAAAAGTCTACCAGATATTGTTATTTAGACATTAAAATTGAAAAAAAGATTTCTAAGTTTTTTCTTTAATACTTACAACATATCCTGCAGCATTTAGAAGTTAAAAGGATAGAGCTGGTGTGATGACGTTCACTTGTTATCTCAGCACTTTGAGACCAAGGCAGGGAGATCTTGAGTTTGAAGCCACTGTCAGTGAGACACCACTATAAAACAGCTAAAATATAGCTGCCCTCTGCTTTCTTTCTTTTTTTTTTTTTCAAGTTAATGGAAACAAGTCTTTTTTAAGTAACTTTTAATATCAGAAAAATAAAACTCTTATAATTCTCTTTACAGCATATATATAATATCAGTGCTTTGGCCATCTTAAGTTAAATGCCCTTGCCCTCTGCTTTCAAAGTACAATAGTGTGTGTACATGCAGGCATGCATCTGTCTGTTGTAAGGAGAATAAGAACAAGGTATATATAAAAATGTTATGATGAAGTTTCCATTATTAGTGTTCAATAAAGGAACAAAAGTGACTGTATATATATATGCACATATATATGCATATATATTCCACATATATGGAAAAAATATATATTTATAGTTTTCACACCAAAAAAAGTTTAAAAGTTACCAAAAATGAAAATTACTACTAGACCCAGTTAATTTAATGACATAAGAAGAGGACACAAAGGCATACAGAATAAAGAATAAAGAAGTAAAACAGTTTTGTTAATAGATAGGCTGATAATGTAGCAAATATGAAACCATTTTTAAAAACACACCTCTCGGGGCTGGAGAGATGGCTCAGCAGTTAAGAGCACCGTCTGCTCTTCCAGAGGACCCGGGTTCGATTCCCAGCACCTACATGGCAGCTAACAACTGTCTGTAGTTCCAGTTCCAGGCAAACACCAAGGCAAATAAATAAATAAATAATTAAATAAATAAATAAATAAATAAACAAACACACCTCTCACTAAAAAATAATTAGAGGAGACTTATAAAATATAAAGCTAATGTGCAAACATCAATCACTTTTTCATATGCCATCAATGAACAGGTAGATTTTGAAATAAAAAACCTAGTATCATTTACATTAGCACTTTCTCAAAATGAAATCCTTCCACATAAGTTTAAGACTTATATGAGCAAAAGTACAAAACAATGATGAAAGAAATTAGAGAATGCTCTAACTAAGATACTATCCCTGTGGAACACATCAGCTAAGCAGGAATCCCGGGGGCTCATGAAGGTTGGAACAGCAAGCATGAGGCCTGCATGGGTCTACACCGGCTCCTCTGTGTATATGTTGTGGTTGTTAACTTTTTATTTTCCCTGGACTTCTTTTTTTTTTTTTTTTTTTTTTTTAAACACTTTTATTTATTTGTCTTGGTGTTTGCCTGGAACTAGAACTACAGACAGTTGTGAGCTGCCATGTGGGTGCTGGGAATCGAACCCGGGTCCTCTGGAAGAGCAGCGGGTGCTCTTAACCGCTGAGCCATCTCTCCAGCCCCCTTCCCTGGACTTCTAACAGTGGGAACAGGTGTGTTTCTGACTCTTTTGTCTGCTCTTGGGACTCTTCCTTTTATTGGGTTGCCTTGTCATATTGTATCTTTCTTGTCCTGTTTGATTGTTGTCTTTTGGAGGTCTGCTCTTTTCTGAACGGAAATGGTGGTGGGGAGTGAACCTGAGGGAGAGGAGAGGTGGAGGGACCTGGGAGGGATGGGGGAGGGGAAACTGAGTTTGGGATGGATTGTATGAAAGAAAAATCTATTTTCAATTTAAAAAATTAAACAACAAAAGAAGCTATTTATCTCTTTGTCTTAGTTAGGGTTTCTATTGCTGTGACAAAAACGTCATGACAAAAAGCAAGTTTGGTAGTTTGAACGTGATTGGCTCCTATAAACTTATAGAAAGTGGTACTTTTAGGAGGTGTGGCCTTGTTGGAGTAAGAAAGTGTGTCACCGTGGGGGCATGTTTTGAGGTCTCCTTTGCTCAAGTTATGCTTTTTGTGACATACAAATTCACTTCCTGTTGTCTGCAGATCAAGATATAGAACTCTCAGCTCCTTCTCCAGCACCGTGTCTGCCTGCATGCCACCGTGTCCCACCATAATAACAATGAATGAAACCTCTGAAACTGTAAGTCACTCCAAATAAAAGTTTTTTCTTATAAGAGCTGCCCTGCTTATAGTGTCTCTGCAGAGCAACAGAAACCCTAACTAAGACAGTGAGGAAAGGGTTAATTTGGCTTATACTTCCATATAGCTGTTCATCATCCAAGGAAGTCAGGACAGGAACTCAAGCAGACAGGAACCTGGAGGCAGGAGCTGATGCAGAGGCCATGAGATGTGCTGCTTACTGGCTTTCTTCCTGTGGCTTGTTTAGCCTGCTTTCTTATAGAGTCTGGGGACTATCAGCCCAGGGACAGGACTACCCACAGTGACCTGGGTCCTCCCCAGCCAATCACTAATGAAGAAAAGACTTCACAGCAGGATCTTATAGAGGTATTTTCTCAGCTGAGATTCCCTCCTCTCAGACACCTCTAGTTTGTGTGTTGACATAAGACTATCTTTTTATCACCCATGTTTGTGGACAGGAAGACAATATTTTTAAGGTGTCCGTTTTTCCTCAACTTGTTCCACAAACTCAGTATAATTTTAGTCAAAACCTCCACCTACATTATTTTTCTGGACATTAATAAAATGATTCTAAAGTTATACAGAGAGGTGAAAGATCCCAGCAGACAAGTCAATGTTGAATTAGAACTACAAAATCAGAGGACTGATTCCTATACACTTGCTATCTTAGCACTGGGAAAGCTGAGGCAATAGAGTGCTGTGATCAGCTTGGGGGTCACAGTAATAACTTGTCTCAACCAAACCAAACAGAACAAAAAAACAAAAACACCTAAAATGTATCCAAACCAAATAAAGAAGAAATCAGTACACTCCTCAAGCTTACTATATAAAGCTACTTTTTTTTTTTTTTTTTTTTTTTTTTTTTTTTTTTTTTTTTTTTTTTTTTTTTTTTTAAACTATGGCTTTTCCCTTAAAAGTTCATGCACTAGAAGCTTGGTCATGAGGGTTGAGGGTTGAGGTAGAATTGAAAATAGGTGGGGCAGGGTAGCTCAAAGTAATTAGGACCCAGAGGCTCTGTGCTCACCAGTGGATTCCCTGTGGGAGTGGGTCTTGGAGGATTGAGTTAGTAATGCCAGTGATCGTTAAATTCAATTTTTTTCCCTACTGGGGACTGAACCTAGGAATCTCATAACTTTTCTTTATTTCTTCCTTTCTTTTTCAAATTTTTGAGACATCATGGGTCTTAAAACTTGCAGTCTTCCTTCACCGTCTCCCAAGTAGGTGGGATTATAGTCACGCATCATTGCTGTGATGGAAAAGGGTTGCTGTAAGCAAGCCTGATACCTCTCCTGGATCTTCCTTCTTTGTGTACTCCTGGAATTGTGATGTCACTCACCATTAGACTGTCAACAAACCCATGTAGTTGATAGCACCATGCTCCTAAGTCTCCAGAATTATAACCTAGATAAGTTTCTTTTTTTTTTTTTGAATGAATCAAATTGACTCAGGTTTTATGTTACAGTAACAAAAATAAACTAATATTAATTTTTAATTTTATTTTATAATACTAATATATTATAACTAATATAAATTAAAAGCCACATTAATAAAGAAAGTATGATATGGGCAAAAAAAAAACCAAACAGCAACAGAATGGAATAATTAGTTTAGAAACAGACCTAGATATTTGCAGATAGTTCTTGACTTATCGTCATTTGACTTACAACTTTTCAACTTTAGAGTAAAGAGAAGGCAGTGCCCATTCATTCAGTAGGGACTGTCTTCTGGGTTTTGATGTTTTCCTACTACATGTGGTAGCATACTTTTTTAAGGTCCTGGATGGTAGTGGCAAGATGTAGCTTCTCGTGAGATCATGGGAGTTCACAAGGGATGCTAAACAGTGAACTCAACAACTAAACTGTGATGTTTGATAGACTGGGTATATTATATATGCATTTCTAAAATTTACAATGGGATTCTCAGTCACCATATCATAAGTCAAAGAACATCTGCCTGATTGACTAAATTTTACAAAGGAACAAAGGCAACAAAGCCACCATGTCGAAGCAACTAGATTCTCACAAGCAAACCCAATCCAGACAGTGTTCTTTACTAAAGTGACTCCAAGTGGGCGGCAGGCCTAAATGTAAAATGCAAAATCATAGGCTAGTGGAAGATAATAGCAGAAAATCTAGACGAGACCAGGGATGTGGTGATGAAAGGCTCAGTCCATTGCATCTGGATTTCTTGAAAATAGGCACTTCTACGTTGAGAGATACATTGCCAACAGACTGAACAGATGAGCCTCAGACTAAAAGAAAATATTTATAAAAGACGTTTTTTAAAAGTCTGGCACTCAAAAACATATACAGGATCCTTAAAACTTAACGGGAGAAAAACAACTTTATTCAAAAGATCTGTAGACACTTTAAAAGAAGACACCCAGAGCATGAGTGTTCACTTCACTTGCCAGCCTGGAGGCAGAGAAAAAGCTGTCACATCCTGGGACTTTGATGTTGATAGCTGGAAGCTTTCTGTGAGGCAGGGTGGATATACCCATAGGAAATGACCCTCTGTACAGAGAGCTGCACTCCCTACCCTCCACCACCTTCACCAGGGTCTAACATTGCTCCGAAAAGCCTCCTTTAAAACGTTTAAATGAGACAAGAGCCACCCAAGGTACAGCAAGGCTGAGGCTATGCAACTTCAAGGAATCCGGAACTTGGTCTTTGTCCACCATCTGGAATTGGCCTGGAGTGGTGTGTGTGTGTGTGTGTGTGTAGAAGGACTGAGGAAATGTGAATGAAAAGATACAAATGTCGTGGACTTTCCTCTTCAGCGTGGCTGTTACTGTTACCTGTTCAGTTCACGGTTAGGCAGTCATGTCGGGAGACTTTATGGGTTTCTGACATTTCTAGGAGACAATTTCACAGCAAACTCCCTGATCCTCTATATATGTAACAACAATTAATGAAAAAAAAAAAGGCCATAAATTTGAAAGAGGGGTGTGTGGGAGGGCCAGAGGTGGGAGACAGAAGGGAGAAATGTTGTAATTATAATCTCAAAAAATAAAAAAATAAATTTTTAGAGGATACAAAGAAAGTTTAAATGAGTGCCAGCTTCCTGCTTCTTTTAATCTTAATATCACCCAAGAAGGCACGCTATTTCTTAATGGCACCTATACTGATGACTAAAGAATTTTTAATAAAGTTTATTTTATGCATGCAATTTCCAACAACTGGCACTGAAGACGTTCCCTTTTTTGAAAACATAGTAAAATAAAAGTGTTTTAATTTTTACTTAGAAAACTAATTCTAAGCACTTATTGGTCTTTGGGTCTTGAACCTCAGAGGTGTGCTGAGACTTTACTACCAGAGATCTACTTCTGACAAGCTGATGCCTCTGGCTGTGGGAAGATTGTCTTAGGATGCCACTGCGAATCTAGGAGTGCTTGCCTGGCTGAAGCCAGGAGATATAACCACCAGTGTCTTTCCAGAGAGCAGTGCTCCGAGATGGCCTCACAGGGCCCCATCAGTGCCTGGACCTCAAAGGATTTTTAGTCTCTGTCTCTCCCTCCCTATTCTGTCCTGTCTGTCTGTCTGTCTGTCTGTCTCCTTCCCTCTTCCTCACACCTCTCTTTCTCTGTCTCCCCCATCTCTGTCTGTCTCTGCTCCTCCCCTGTCTTTTCTTCTTTTCTATGTTACCATTTCCAAAGCATTAACAATATTTGTAATTTCTAAAAATGACTTAAAAAAATAAGGCTTTTTCTCTGATGGCAGAATCTTCTAAAAAAGACAGTGGGCTGCTTAACTGCTCATTTCAGTCAGATAAAATTAAACGCAAACCTTGACGTCTCCAACTTTTCAATCTTGTGCTTCCAGTCTACCATGCAATTGACAGAGATGCTTTTAGCCTGCTCTCCAGGAGAAATCAGGAACTTTGAAACCTTTTCTCATTATGCTGAGATATCTATCATTTGAGAGACTTAGAGGCCACAGAACAACAGTGTACTTTACTATCGAGGCTAGGATTGCAGATGGGCCATGATACTTAGAATTTTTTTTTCTTCAAAATAGAGTTTCAATATAGCTCAGGCTAGCCTCACACTTTCCATGCAGCTAGGGATTTCCATTCCCGATCCTGCCTCTGCCTCCCAAGTGCTGGGATTACAGGCATGGGCCACAGAGCTCTAACATAAACTATAAAACTCTTTGTAATAGATTCAACAATCATTGAAAAAGCAATGTGTAGGGTAGGCTGCCTCAAAACTGTGTCAGAAAAATGGACACAGGTCAGAAGACTGTGCTCCAGACACCATCTGGCTGTTCTCTACCTCTCGGTTGCTCTTCATCTACAGGAGTCAAGAGTTGCCTTTACCTTTGGGCCACTTCTTTGCCCTTTAAACTTTAGAGTCTAAAGGGAAGTTCCCTGGGTATATTGTTAGTCTTTATAGTGTCTTTGGTGTTCACTCACATTCATTATTTTAATAATCATTAATAATTGAGTTATCTTCTATAGACAAAGATGTTTACTCTGTAACACCCTATCGTGTGAGTGTGTGTGTGTGTGTGTGTGTGTGTTCACAAACATGCATGCAGATGCACAAGGAGGAAGAAGAAGATTTCACGTCCCTGGGGCTGGACTTAGAGACAACTGTGAACCCACAGGCTTGGTTACTGGGACCTGAATTAGGGCCTAAATTCAGATTCTCTGCAAGGGCAGTACTCACTCTTTGTTTATGTTTATATATATTTTTTGAAGACAAGGCCTTATTGTGTAACCTAGGCTGGCCTTAAAGTCAAGATCTTGCTTCAACCTGAGGGCTGGGGTTACAGGTGTGCGTCACTGTGTCTGGCTACATATTTTAACCCGTAGGAAATATGAGATGAGGCAAGCCTTGTGGTCACACGTTCTTCTCATTGTTTAATTCTCACAGTAGTCTTTTCAAAGGTATGGAGAGAAAACACTTTACCTAATGTGATATATCCTGATCTGTCTGGCTTGCTAATCCCTGGCAACCCAATATGGAAAACATTTTCATCTCTTTTGATTGGAAGCCAACATAGATTAGAAGAAGCATGGTTTTGAGTTCTTGAGTAAGACTCTTCCCTAGTTTGTATGAGAAGTGTAAAGAATTATCTCTTGAAAACTAGAAAATCAGGTTTGTGATGCAATTATCTTCATGAAGGGCAGAGAGTTGGCTTCCTTCAAGGACAGTGGAGGGCTGGCTGACCAGGTAGGTGTAGAAGTTCTCAGGACGCTGAGACCAAGACACATTTATGTGGGAAGAGAGCCAAGCATTTCCTTCACTTCCATTAGAGGATCAGATATTAGCATGCCTGAGTTCTTCCTTTCTTCAGCAGAATAACATACACCACTCTTCAAGGGCAGCCAAAGCTCAACGGTTATCTGTATTTAAGGCCTTGTACTATGTACTAGTTACATCTCATTTAATAATCTCAACACCCTGTGAGCTAAGAGCTGCTATTTCTACTTTGTAAGAAGGGGCAGCTGAAGATTTGAGATTCATGTGTTGTACAAGACCCCACGGTTGGTAGGCAAAGGTATCAGAGCACGTAGTTTACTAAGCCTTTGGACAGCTTCTCTAGGATTCCGAGTGTTTCTACAGCGTTGAAGAGACTTGGACTCCCTCTGCTGAGAGGCATTTAGGCTGGCAAGCTTTAAAGTGGGTCAGAGATAATCCTATTATCATGAAAATTACTAATATATGATTAACCTGGTTTTATCTTCTCAGCTCTGTCCCAGCTCAGTCTCCAGAGAACAATATTTCTATTTTGCCCATCAACTCAGGACTTAGAAGGACACAGAAATGTTACTCATCACTCATTAGAAAAATTTTTTTTTAATTTAATTAATTTATTTATTTGCCTTGGTGTTTGCCTGGAACTGGGAACTGGAACTACAGACAGTTGTAAGCTGCTATGTGAGTGCTGGGAATTGAACCCCGGTCCTCTGGAAGAGCATTCAGCAGTCTTAACTGCTCAGCCATCTCTCCAGCCCAAAAATCTGCTTTTAAGTAACAACTTCACTGAGATAGATGCCATTTACAAGCCTCAAAAATCTACCTTTTTAAGTGTGTAGCCTCATCACTTTTTAGTGCAGCAACAAAGCCATAACATCACTGAAAAAAAAAATCAATCCCACAGCATTTTTATGACCCCAAACATCCCCCATTTGGATCATTTCTTCTTGCAAACAATGCTCCTAGGAATAGGGGAGGTCTTTGTGTGGACATGTGTTTTCAGTTCTGTAGGATTACTAAGTCATGTAGCAATCTGTGCTTATCACTTTAAGGAATTGCCACATTATTTTTTAACTTTTGAAGTGGTCTGCATGGAGTGACTTTGCCCCCAGTGGCTTATAATGCTGACCTGACGGTTGCCCCTTGTGCTGATTGACCATGGAGAATATTCAGATTCCTCTCCCATTTTAAAACTGAATTATTTCTTTACTTTGGAGTAATTTGAGTTCTGTGTGTATTCTGCATGTGAGTACCCTTTAAGACATGATTTGCAAACATTTTGTCTTCTGTGGATTATGTTTTTTATTTTTTATTTTTTTGTTTGGTTTGAGTCAGGGTCTTTTGTCATACCACCTGGGGCTAACTTTAAACACTTGATCATCTTTCCTCAGACTGTTGAGTCTAGGGACTGTGGGAGTGTGACAGTGCATCTGGTTCTCTGTTCATGTTTTTTTGTTTTGTTTTTATTAAAATTTTTCCTCCATACCCACTACTGCTCCCTCTCCTGTCCTTCTGCCAGTCCTTCAGCCTCTCCCTTCCCCCCAACCACCCCTTCACCCCCCCCCAGAGAAGGCAAGGAACCCCAAGGTGAGTCAATTTGGTCTGGGAAATCAAGACTGAGGAAGATGTTTTCTCAGTAGGCATGGGCTTCCAGAAGCCAGTGGACCCGGGATAGACTCTGGTCCTATTGTAAGAGGCTCCAGAAACTGCCCATGCCTTTTAACTGTCATCTACATTCAGAGGGTCTAGATTCATTCTATGAAGGTTGGTCAGCTGTCATTTCAGAGTCTGCAAGCTCTCAACAGTGTGGAACTGCCTACTCCATGGGTCTCCCATCATGATCCCCATCCCTCTGCTCATGTAATCTCTCCTCCCTCTCTTCAGCTGGACCAGTAGCTCAGCCTGGTCAGCTATGGATCTCTGCATCTGTCTCCATCAGCAGTTGGGTGAAGGTTCTATAATGGCAAGTAGGGTGGCCGTTCATATAATAGGGGAAGGCCAGCACCTTCTCCACCATTGTCTAGAGTCCTAGCGGGGCTCATTCTGTGGCTTCTTGGGTGTTCCTTCCCTAATATCAGGTTTCTCTCCAGTGCCCCAACGGCTTCCTCTAACAGGATATCCACTTCTTTGCTCTCCCTCTCTGTTGTCTGCCCCATCCCATTCTCTCAGGTTTTCTTCTCATCTTTCTTTACCCTCCCCACCCCTCCCATCCAAGATTGCAATTGTCTCAGGAGATTTTTTTCCCTTCCCAGGAGGATCTATGAATGTTTCTTTTAAATTTCTCCTGTTACCTAGCTGCTGGGGGTGGGGGTGGGGTTTATGTTCTTGATGATATCTGTCAAACAAAACTAATATCATAAGGGGGTGGTGTGGTTAAGAAGCCTTTGCCATGACCAAAGTCATGAGGGTTTATTTTCATACTTTCTTCTGAGAATTTTATAGGTGTGACTTCTATGTTACACCACTCATTCATTTTGAGTTTATTTTTGTGTGAGGTATGATCTGGTTGTATTAGCATTATGCAGTAAAGAATCCTTCTTTCCCCACTGGGTTATCTTGTGACTTATTGAAATCAATTGACCTTAAACATTTGGGTTTATTTCTAGACTCCCAATTCCATTCAGTTGGTCAGTGTCTAGTCCTAATGTCAGTATCCATGCTTTGATTACTATAGCTTTGTTTTTTTTTTAATATTTATTTTTTATTTTATGAGAATTGGTGTTTTGCATGCATGTATAACTATGTAAGGGTATGTAGCTTTGTTTGAACAAGTGATTTTTTTTTTCTTTTAAGGAATTAGGATTTGTAAGACTGTCAGTTTTTTTGTGGGTTTTTGTTGGTGGTGGTTTTTAAATTTTAATTTTAAAATGTATGTCTGTGTATGTATGTCTGTGTGAGTTTGTGTGTACCAGGCGCATGAAGGAACACATGGAAGCCAAAGCTCTCAGAGCTCCTGGAACTGGACTTAGAGGTGTTTGTGAACCACCCTGTGAGAAGGATGGAAATGGAATTAGAGTGCTCTAACCCCTGAGCCACCCCTCTAGCTCCTGGATGATGATGATGGTGATGGTTAGAGACAGGGTCTTGCTATATCACCCAGGCTGGTTTTAAACTCACACTCTTCTTGCTCTTATATCTCAAGTACTGGGATGATGTGTATGCTCCATGACATTGGGCCTGACAGTCAGCTCTTGATGCTGAACTTTACAGATGCCTTTAGAATGTTATCTATTGATAATTAACTTGTTTTCCTTTCCCCTTTGCTCCTAGAGAGTGATAATTTGTTGATATTAAACCACAGGGAAATTATGAGATTGGATTGCTTTTGTTATGGGCCTTTTTATAAAAAATAAAATATTTGTTTATTTTATGTGTATGAGTGCTGTGCCTGCATATGTGTATGTGTACCACATGTGTGCCTGGTGCTTGAAGGGGTTACAAGAGAGCATCAGATCCTCTGAGATTTGAGTTATGGATGGTTGTGAACCATCATGTGGATGCTGGGAACCAAACCTAGGTTGTATGCAAGAACAAGTGATCTTAACTGCTGAGCCATCATTTCTCTAGCCCCTTGTCAGTAAAAATACTATTTAATTTTTATCACTAAAATTTTATTTAGGATTCCTATATCAATGTTTAGAAGTAAAATTGAGACTTAGCTTTCTATTGTTTCTATATTCACCCTCTCAGAAGCTTTGGAGTCAGTGTATAAGGTGGTTTTGTGTGAATAACTGGAAGTTTTCATTCCTTATTTGGAAAATTTAATAAACACTTAAATATGTATTCTTTGAAGATTCCAAAGACCTCATCTGTAATACGCTTCAGTCTTTGATTTTGGGGATATTTTTGGGTCTGCATAACTTTAAAAATATTTTAAAGTGTTAGAGTTACAAGTTGCCTTTCTTATGTCTTAATTTAATAATTTACATCCTTTGTACAGTAGTGAATTTTATCTGGATTTCCAGACTTACTTATAAGGAAGTAAAATTATTTGCTTGTTCAATATTTTTACTTTGTCATTTAAAATTTGTGACTTTTAAAATATTTTAGCAATTTTATCATATTGACTAACAGATAATATTTACATTATTTTAAGTTTTAGAATCTGTTAAACTCTTTATTTGGAACCAACAGAGGACTGATTTCTGCCCCTGCCCCCAGCATTTCAGGACAGTGTTGTTTAAAGCTTTTGATGTAGCATGTTCTTGTTTGGCACCATGTCCACCGAATGCTTCCTGGAGTAGGCCATGTTCTTGTAGACTCTCAAGCCTTCATCATCAGTGCAGCTCAGGCTTTGCTTAAAGTTCCAGCCTCAGGGACTGGAACAGCATGCACAGGAATGCTTATTGTTCTCATAGAGTACCCAGGTTTGGTTCTTATACCCAAGTCACAGTTGCCTCTAACTGCAGATCTAAGTACAGGATCTGATGTCCTCTTCTGTACTTCATGACCACCTGTACTTGTGTGTTATGATACCCACGCAAAGACACACATTTGTAAATAATACTAATACTAATGCTCAAAAGATATGGTCTTGAACCATCCACACTCACCTGTCTGGGGAGCTGTGGGAAATGCAGATTTCTTCTTAGGCCTTACCTCAGACTAATTGAGTCATAATCTGCATATTCATCAAGATCCACTGAAGATCCCCAAACCCTAGAGAATTTTATATTTTAAACAATAGCATTTAATTTAGTGGTGCGTGCCTGTCTTAGGGTTATAGTGCTGTGATGAAACACCATGAACAAAGCAATTTGGGGAGAAGAGAGTCTAGAAGAGAGTCTGTTTGCCTTACACTTCCACATCATACATCATTGAAGGAAGTTGGTCAGGAACTCAAACAGAGCAGGAACCTGGGGCTGATGCAGAGACCGTGGTGCAGGGTGGGGGGTGGGTGGGGTGCTGCTAACTGCCTTATTTCCTATGGCTTGCTCAGCCTGTTTTCTTATGGAACCTAGCCCACCTGCCCAGAGGTGGCTCCACCCAGAATGAGCTAGGACCTCTCTCTTCAGTCACTAATTAAAAAAAAAAAGCTCTATAGGCTTGCCTACAATCCCATTTTACAGGGGCATTTTCTTATTTGAGGATGAATTTAGCTTGTGTGAAGTTGACCTAAAACTATCCATCACAGCACTCTTAGAATCTCATATCTGACTATTAATACTGCTCCTCTTAAAGTAAATGAGTTGACTTTTTTTTTTTTTTTTTAAATCAGAATCTAACAGAGTAAGCTTGTAAGCTTTGGAAGGTACCAATGTCTGTGTAAACTTGCCACTTTTCTGACACATGACAACATCTGGGACTGACTCCTGGCCATACTATGATGTCACCTTTTCCTCCACATCTTCTTGTCTCCTATTGCTCAGGTACTCAGAGGAGCCAAGGATCTGGGCTCTGTGGACTCCGTGGATGTGGTCACACTCACATAGAATGTCAGGATCATGTGTAATAACAATGTTTTTATCTGTGTCTTTCTGCCAGGCTTAGGTTTAAGTTGAGGTGACCAGGAAGGGATGCCAGATGCACATAAACAGAAAGAAACTAGAAGTACATTCTCTCCTCACAGCCCAATGACCTCAGGTAACCACTATCAAGGCGGGACAAGAGAGAAGAGCCGCCTGGTGGGCAGAGGAGTTCCATAGACTAGGACTGAGTTCGAGGCAAGCCATGCTACTGTGTACCTCAGGATTAGGGCTTTTAAGGATCTCTTTATTTATTTATTTATTTGGTGTCTTGTGGCACTAACAGCTCTGAGGACCACAGGCAGCAAGAATTTCAGACTAAGAAGGCACAGAAGGGAAATTGATCACAGCCAGACTCTCTCCATGTTTTCAGGCTATTGCTTCCAGTCACTTTAATCACACTGAGGATTAGGAGCATGCTTAGAAAGGTGAGAAACTAGTTTACCTCAGAACGAAATATCGATTTGACAACCAGCACCCTGGTTGAGAGTGAACTCTCACACCAGTGAAGCTTGATGGAGAAAGTTCTCTGTTAACATGTGTGAGGAAATGACTGTGCCTGGTCCACATACATTTGAGACATTCTGAAGGGAGGTTTGGATTCATTTCACTCCTTAAAGTTTTTATCCACTAGGAGGTTCACTAGGCTGTTTGATTTTAATTTTAATGAAAATGAATTAATTGAATTGTCCACTTACTATATAGCTTAGCTGGTCTGCAGGTCACTATGTATCCCAAGTGCTTTGATTACAGGTATGCAATTTAGCTGTGTTATCTTGGAAGTTCCTTGAGTCAGGAAACTGCTTTGTTCCATGTTAGTCTTCCGCACTACACAGATGCCCTCAGATGGATTCTTGACTTAGCATCTGCATCCAACCACATGCAGCCTCCCCTCTTCCTCTATACCTATCTTCTCTCCATTTTCTTCCCCCTAGACTACCTGGGAACCACGTGGCTTTAACACTCCATTAGTCTACAGGTGCTTTGGAGAATGCAAAGGTCAATACAGCACGTCTTCATTCACTCTCTACCTTTGCTAGAGAAACAAGCATCCAGAGATGACTGCACACATGCATACCTACTACGGACAAAGTCCTATAAACATTTATGAAGCCATCACTGTAACCTTGGATACTCAGAAAAAGACTTTCCAGAGCAGGTGACCTGTTAAGACTGGGAACCTACAGATAAGACATTGATGTTTCTTGAGGCAAAACAAATAAATGTTGAACCTGGGACTAGCTCTTCCTGCATGGATTCTTCAAGCTCTTTCCAGTCAAGTAAGACACTGACTGTGTCAAACAGGTTTTGATGCCATTTAGAATTTTTCTCATTATATTATCTATAGGTTCAGTGAGTGATCCTGTCTCAGAATGAGGCAGAGAATGATAGACTGACATCTTCCTCTGGCTTCAACATGTGTATGCCTGTGTGGTGACCCATGTATACACACACACACACACACACACACACACACACACACACACACTTGCATATGCCATACATACATACATGAATGCATACATATACACATACATATATACATATACATGCAAATAATAAATACGTGGAAAAATTCTTTTTATGAGTATTACTAGTTCTTCAAATCACCAGTTGGGAGATTTATTGAATTTATAAATATTTTGCTATATTAAAATATTAGGAGAAGTAAATCTGCATTAGCAGAACATTCTTTTATAAGAAATAGGCGTGGCCTTGGGCCTTCCTGCCCTTTTGGGGGAGGGGATTGGAGAATGGGGTGGGGAGGACAATGAAGGCAGACTGGGAGGGATTGGGAACAGGAAAGGGTGAGTGAGCAGGGGAATATGTGGAAAAAACCCCTTTTTTAATTAAAAAAATGAACAGCAAAAAGAAAGAAAGAAAGAAAGAAATAGGTGTAGGGAATAGTGTTTCTGACATGTGAGGACACAGTAAGTAGGCGCTGTCTATGGAATAAAAAAAAGCTGTCACACTGAATCTGCTGCCACCTTGATTTTGGACTTCAGAGACCCTTCAATAGTGAACAACCAATTTCTGTTGTCCATGAAATACACAATCTGAGGCATTTTGTCCAGCCCAAATGGGCCAGTGTATCCACCCTGGTGGAAAGAAGACCTTCTAGAGACAACTGGGCCATTCCCTTTACCTATTGGAGTATTGAAATGACCACCCCTCAGCTGGAATTTCCTCAGGAATCTCACGCCTTAGCAGGAAAAGGGCAGGGCTGAAGGGTTGGTCCCCCAGGGAGAGCTCTACAGTTCTAACACTTTACCAGATGTACCAAATCTGAGATAATGATTGGTCAATGATGAGCAGGACCCACCTCAACCAGGACCACAGAGTTATGCATAACTTTTCTCTCTTTACCTCAGTACCCTGAAGTCAGACTGGGCTAGCAATGAACCTTTCTACCTCTCTCTCTCTCTCTCTCTCTCTCTCTCTCTCTCTTTCTCTCTCTTTCTCTCTCTTTCTCTCTTTCTTTCTTTAAAAAATTATTTATTATGTATACAGTATACAGAAGAGGTTGTGAGCCACCATGTGGTTGCTGGGAATTGAACTCAAGACCTCTGGAAAAACAGTCAGTGCTCGTAACCTCTGAGCCATCTCTCCAGCTCTTCTACTTGTTTTTTTCTAATGTGGCGATAGTGAATAAATATCTTGTCATTTCTACTTGTCACTTTACCTGATATTTGGGGACAGATGGCCTAGGTAGGATGTTAAGGTTGCAGGATCCCAGGCCTCTTAGAAACTCCGGTAACAATAAGTCAGTCACAAAAGTTAGTGTTTTCACTCAGAGTTTCTGAGTTCAGTGCTTGTCTGGGATTGTGTTTTTTGGGGACTGAATTTTTGAATTTTTCCGGAGTTTGAAGCAGTCTGTCCATTGAGTCTACATAGATCACCTTCTGTTTGGCTAAATTTACCCATGAACCACTCATCAACAACACAATAAAGCTCCTCGTTAATTCTGATTGGGAAACAAGACTAAAACTGTCTTCCTGAGTGAACACCTTTTCCTGTTGGTCACAGTGTGGATTCTTGTTCTTGGCAGTGGTCAAGCCAGGAGTGTTGGTCATACAGGCTCTGGTGACCTCAGACAGTGCTACGGCTCAGGGACTCAGAGACTTTTCTGGATATCCTGGAATGGAAGCCCCAGGGAGCGAGTCTTGCTGAATAATATTTTTGTTTACCTTCGGTGTTCTCCTGCCCGCTTTGGCCCGCTTCCTCTGGGCTTGATGAGTAATGCCTCACATTTTCCCAAGTTTAACTCCTGGCAGCGTGGGTGGGAATCTCACCAGTGGAAAACACCAAGAGAGCTTTTCCATTAAAAGTTCTTAAACACAGTGTAGGAGATGAGGCTCTGAAGTTGAGAACTCAGAGAGTGACCACAGATTCTTGTTATTATGAATTGGGGCTTCATCTGCTTTTCAAAGAAAGAGGGACAGAAGGGGGAGAGAGAGAGAGAGAGAGAGAGAGAGAGAGAGAGAGAGAGAGAGAGAGAGAGAGATTAACTTTTATTCTCTATTTGTATTCTCTCATTCATTTCTTTTTATCCTCTCTAATATGGTTTTTTTAAAACACTTTTATTTATTTAATTATTTGCCTTGGTGTTTGCCTGGAACTGGAACTACAGACAGTTGTTAGCTGCCATGTGGGTGCTGGGAATTGAACCCGGGTCCTCTGGAAGAGCAGACGGTGCTCTTAACCGCTGAACCATCTCTCCAGCCCCTCTAATATGGTTTTTTTTTTTTTTTTTTTTTTTTTTTTTTTTTTTTTTTTTTTTTTTTTTTTTTTTTTTTTTTTTTTTTTTTTTTTTTT